>JBAMJV010011038.1:0-20329 GCA_037951105.1 Echinarachnius parma | reverse complement strand
TCATTGATCACATCAGTGGATCCAACCGGCACGTCCATGTCAATATTTCCGGTCGTAATTTCAAGGGTGTATTGAAGAAAACGTGATGTATATAGGGCTGTAAAAATGTGGATATCAAAATCTCAATGTCATTCTTATACATCTAATCCATCAATGGTAACTATCTAAAAGTCATGATGGACAGTGTTAGTATTGTTGGGAACTGCGCAGAACTGCGTTTAGGACTGCATGTATACACTTTGACGCCATATTGTTTGAGCATGCAAGGTGCCGGTACCGATGAATAAGCTCGTTCTGGTCAATGACCACATCAGTGGATCCCACCAGTACGTCCATGTCAATATTTCCGGTTGCAATTTCAAGGTGTATCGAAGACATCGTGATGTGTCGGTGGCTGTGCGCACGGGCGTAGACATGACATTGATACCCATTCAAGTGGGGGGGGGGGGGGGGGGGGTGATCTATTCATCCATCCCCCCCCCCCCCCCCCAGTTGAATAGGTATTACGTAACTCACTACGCCCGTGGGCCTGTACGAAACTTGATTTCAACATCTCAATGTCATTATTAAATCTAATCAATCAATATTGCAACAATCTTAGTCATGATGGACAATATATTTGTTGGGGACCCCAGAACTAAGTATTCTCTGTTCTTCTCTGTCCATATAGTGTGTCTAGCTATAATATGGATATGTCATATTACATAAACTGGGAGAATTAAAAACATTAAAAAGATGCAAACTTAAAAGGATCGAGTAACAGTCATGTAAACATCCACAAAACTTACGGTAGAACTATAGTGGTTCTCTCATACATTGTTCTATTCGAATAAAGACAATTAGAAACATGCAGCAGGTTTCGGTTTTTCAAATCTTCCTTTTGTTAGAAAAGATATTTACGAATGAAGTGCTCGGATTTTTAATTGTCCACTGGAAATATATAACTGTGTACAAATTCAGTGCAACGAGTAAGCGAATATCACCTTTTATGTTTGCCCATTATATAGGCCTACGCGGCCATAGAGCATCCATTTAACGTGACATTTTCACTCACTACTAAATGGACATATTATCAAATCATAACAATACACATTTTATCCATACCCATTCATCACTTTTTGCGCATGTCAACAAAGTTAATGAATCCGTTTTCATTTGGTTTTGGGTAAAAGTTATGGGAATAGTATGAGTGGGTACATAATGAAATGATCATAATTATGGCCTAGCCCTACCACCCTTCCACGTCCCCGCCCCCTCCTCTGAAAAATGAACCTGTGAACAAGCACACAAGTCCTTCCCGTGCCAATTTGGCACATAAGGCGGCGCCTGTCTTCGATTCATCAGCCCTATATAATAGGCCACGCGTCTACTATACGAAGTGAAAACTAGCTACATAAGGAGGCTTATCTTCTGGTAACTCCGTGCATTTAAATTCCTCTTCTCCATTCTATAAATGCCGAGCACCTGGCTACGGAACCATTTTTAAAGTCTTAACTGTATAACCCGGTCAGGTTTTGAACCCATGCATGAGGCGGACACTCTAACCACTAAGCCTCCATGCTCGGTTCACACCTGGTATGACGACGTCATATTTAGGGACTACATGTATTTACATTGCTCAGTTATTATGTTCTCCGTTCGGTTCCATGGCAACGGCATTTTAAAACAGCGACATCATGCAGAATACCAACATTGTATATGTTTGTCTTCTTCAGATAACATCCGGTGTTTGTGTTGTTTAACAAACACGTTAGTTTGTCACGAGAATCTGATAGGATTTACAGCTCAGTGGGTCGGTTATCAATATTTAAGCCAACTTAAGTCAACTTAGGTCAACACTTGAGCAGTTTTACTTAGTATGTGGCTTAAGTAAAGCGGTGGTCACAACCCGCCGTACTTGCAAGTGCGTGCCCCGTGCGTGCTGTCTACTTGCAAAAACGTGAGCAAAATTTGGGTATCCGTACGTGGTGAGTACCGACTCAGTACCGACTCAGTACGGATTTGGGAGCACGCAGACACGACGTAGCACTTTTAGTGCACGAGGAACTTCGCTGCGTTCGCTGCGTTTTCGCTGCGTTCTACAGCCAATGAGCGCACGTGCGTGCTGCGCACGTGATAAGTGCGTGGTCCGTGCTTACTCACGTGGACCGTACCGAGTAAGCACGTGCTCCGCACTTACAACGCACGTTGTGCGCACTGATTTCTGCAGTATAATATGAGCAGAAAAGGTTGTTCGCACTTGCACGCACTTAGTGAGTAAGGACACCGTACGTGAGCAGCACGTGTAAGTACGGCCTCCGTACGATAACGTGGCAACCGCACGGAGACCGTACGTTGTAAGCACGTTGTAAGCACGTTGTAAGCACGTACAACGCACTTACCACGTGCGCAACGTACGATGCACGCAACCGCTCACGGCCAGGCGTGGCGTGCGGGCCACGTACTTACACCGTGCGTGTGACGTGCGTTGCCGGTACTCCCTCCTGCCTTTGCCACTCCCTCCCTACGTTTTAAGAAAAACGTGGCGGCCGTGGCCTCCCCAAAAACCGTACGGACTAAAAACACGCACGGTGGGTTGTGACCAGGGCTTAAAGCGGTGGTCACAACCCGCCGTACTTGCAAGTGCGTGCCCCGTGCGTGCTGTCTACTTGCAAAAACGTGGGCAAAATTTGGGTATCCGTACGTGGCGAGTACCGACTCAGTACGGATTTGGGAGCACGCAGACACGACGTAGCACTTTTAGTGCACGAGGAACTTTCGCTGCGTTCGCTGCGTTTTCGCTGCGTTCTACAGCCAATGAGCGCACGTGCGTGCTGCGCACGTGATAAGTGCGTGGTCCGTGCTTACTCGGCACTTCCCCAGTTCAACTGTCCAATGAGCACGCAGAACTGACGTGGACCGTACCGAGTAAGCACGTGCTCCGCACTTACAACGCACGTTGTGCGCACTGATTTCTGCAGTATAATATGAGCAGAAAGGTTGTTTGCACTTGCACGCACTTAGTGAATAAGGACACCGTACGTGAGCAGCACGTGTAAGTACGGCCTCCGTACGATAACGTGGCAACCGCACGGAGACCGTACGTTGTAAGCACGTTGTAAGCACGTACAACGCACTTACCACGTGCGCAACGTACGATGCACGCAACCGCTCACGGCCAGGCGTGGCGTGCGGCCCCGTACTTACACCGTGCGTGTGACGTGCGTTGCCGGTACTCCCTCCCTGCCTTTGCCACTCCCTCCCTACGTTTTCAGAAAAACGTGGCGGCCGTGACGCTCCCCAAAAACCGTACGGACTAAAAACACGCACGGTGGGGTTGTGACCAGGGCTTAAATTACTTAGCGAAAATTGGATTACATTAGTTCAACTGCTGGAATTTTACCAACATTTTGATAGAATAATGTCTTCAGATATTTAATTTAGATTTTGTTTTACTGAAGTAAAATTCTAAAAACCGATTTAAATACGAGATAAGTAAAGTTGTGAGCCTAACAAAATACTAAGTAAATGTCTTACTTAATGTAAGTATTACATTGAATACCAGCTTTGGCCTTCAAATGACCGGCTCAAAATATATCAGATATTGCATTTCTTTCAAATTATTATTTTAGGTATACTGTATGTATTGTAGAAACTGATAGTTAATTTACAAGTTACTTTTTGGGTATGTTTTGTGGAACTACAAATGGATACTTTACGAACTATACTGCAAAACTTTCCACCGCATTGAAACATAACGTTGCAAATGATTTATTATTATGGGAATCATAAATGATATTGTTGTTTGGGGATCAATTTTGAATACTGTCTTCATTGAATTCTTCCTCGTAAACATTATCTTATTCTTTTATTTTGTCCTCCTTTAAAAAAAGGTGAGCAGAAAAGCTTAAACGCGTATATTCAATGCATAATAAATTATATAAAATTGTAGCACATAGATGGGCAAAACCAAAAACTTGAATGTACAACGGGGGGGGGGGGGGGGGGGTGCTTACTGGTCATGGGCTGCCAAATGTTCAATTATGTACCATTACTACTAGGCTATTGATTGATTTTCATTAGCTAGTCTCCACGCAAGGGGGCGTGGGTGGGTAGGTGCGTTCGCTGACTTTTCCCCATGCTGCCTTCGCATCCGAGTTCAATCATTATAATTATATCAGCTGGAGCAATAATAATTGATTAAATATTCACAAAAACCACATAAATGAATTCCTTCCATTTTCAAGGTCTGGACCTCCAAGCGTGTGAAACGGTAAATATGGTTAGATGATTGAAGACAAGCACGCAAGCACGCGTGACCCCCCAAGTATTTAGAGGAATTGCATTTTTTTAATGACAGAATCAAACCAAAACAAATAAATTACTAATCGAGTACACATTTATTCCATTCAAATAGTTTGTATTTGTATTTGCTAATTATTGTTCATTAAAGATCATCAACACGTTGACAGGTCGAACCCCAAATTCCAAAAAATAGCGAACCGTACGATATGGGAAGGGTTGCAATATACACCCCCTCCCCCATTCAAGGTTCGGTCTCATCGCTTCTTTGATGTTCGTTGTTTATCACGCAAACATCTATAGAATATATGGTTTATTAATGTCAACAACATTTGCATGTATAACAGTACAGAATTAAACTAAATAAAAGTCTTTTTTCTTCACATTTACACCTATACCCCCAAGGTTTAGTCGCTTCTTTAATTTGTAGTTTGCTGTTCATCGCACATACGTCTAGAATAATTGTTCATTCATGTCAAAAATATTATAATTTATAACAGTACAGATAATTAAACTGAATACAAGTTTTTTTTCTCCATGTTTACATGCACTCTCCCTAGGTTTGGTCTATTCACTTCTTTGTTGTTCGTTGTTCATCGCACATACATGTACATGCATGAGTATATAAGAATATTGTGCATTTACGTCAAAACAATTAGAATTGATATTAGTACAGATAATTAAACTGAATACAAGTTTTTTTTCTCCATGTTTACACCCTCCCCCAAGATTTGGTCTTTCACGCTTCTTTGTTGTTCGTTGTTCATCGCACGTACATCTAGAATACGGTTCATTTATGTCAAAAATATTTGAAATTATAACAGTACAGAGAATTAAACTAAATAAAACTCCCCCTTTCTCAATTTGTACACCACCCCCAGGTTTGGTATCATCGCTTCTTTGTTGTTCGTTGTTCATCCATGTCATCGCGCAATAATCTAGAATATGGTTCCTATATTATGTAAAAACAATTAATGCTTGATTTCAGTACAAGGAATTAAACTAAATAAAAGTTGATGTTTTAATTTGTACACCCTCCCACAAGAACACAACAGTTCGGTCGCCTCGCTTCTTTTTTGTTCATTGTTCAATGCGCAAACATCTATAATGAAATTGATTTATGTCAAATAAATATAACATCAGTACAAATAAACTAAATAAGACTTTTTAAAAATTATTACAGTGAATAAGTTGTATTGATTAATATTTGCTCATTAAAATCACCGGCTTGTCAACAGCTCAGCCAACCAGAATTAAAGGAAATATAACTCTTTCATCTAGATACAGTTAAACCTGAATTAGCAGCCACCTGTCTATAGCAACCGACCTGTCTATAGTGGCCACCAAGAATGATCCCTTGCAGAGGAAAACAATATGGAACCTGTGTATAGAGGTCACCTGTCTACAGAGGCCACTATTCTTGTTTCCCTTAGGTGGTCACTATACACAGGGTTGACTGTATTATACAGTTTAAATTCAAACTCGCTTAATTGGTTTTGATTATTTGCTCATAAGAATCATCACCATGTTGATACTTTATTCAGAATGCAAATGGGAACCTTATAAGAATGCTCCCTCGGGAGTGGAGATGGTGCACACAATGTGAACTAGTTTGTATTGTATCCTATATGACCGGTGTAATAATAGTGTAATTAAAAGCGCTTAGAGGCGATATTGTAGCATATTTGGCGTTATATACTTCGAACATGTTATCATTATTAAAATTATGAACTACATCAAATTCAACAAATAGGTCTGTCACTTTAAATATTTAAGTCGATTGGTATTCTTTAATTGCTGATAAAATCATATAAACACAGTATAAAGTTCAGATTATCAAGAGTTAGCTATCAAGTCAAACGCATGCATGCTTGACTAATTAGAGAATTAACGTAAACAGAAGTCTTTTATCAAAATACAAATATCGCTGAATGAAAGTAATTTCATTGATTATTTGTTCATAATTAAAATCGCTGACCTTTCAGACAAAATAGAATATAGGCAAAATGTTGAAATCCATACAAACATGAACAGGAGAAATTAAGCAAACAAAATTGCTTTTCGTCAAATGCGATAAATTCAAATATCGCTTATTAAAAGATAATTTACTGATTATTTGCTCAATAAAATATTTTGCTTTGCTTGTAACACTTCAGAGAATACAGGTTGATCAACATAAAACTGTGAGAATTTATGAACCTGAAATATGTTACAGTAATTTCAAATATCGCTTAATTTAACTAACGCATTTGTTGACCAAATCCCCATGTCAACAGTTCAAACATAAAATATAAGTCACCTGACTCACCTATACAAAACAAAAATGTTGATATTAATTACCCAAAACCTTTGTATTAAATGAGCGAAGTATAATGTGAAAGTTGCTAATTAACATTATTCATTTTTTGTCCTCTTACCTTTTCAAACCTGTCGTTTAATGCGTTTTACTTTTGCAACAAGACTTTCCATTTGTTGAATGCAGTTTAATATTATTATAATCACACCATCACATGCTAAAAGCCAAATATCAGCATTGAAAAGGTTATCGAAAGCATCTCGCACTGCTCATTTCCCCCCCCCCCCTCCCCCCCCCCCCCCCCCCCATGAAATTAAATCATGGCTTATTTCTAATTCGATACCAGTGAATGAAAAACAGGGTGTTTCTTGAGACATGATAAGTCAGATTCTACTTCATGTTAAGTCCAATTTCCTACCTAGGTATGCACCAGATTACATAATTTCAAGTATAAAATTGCAAAAGCTCCCTAATACCGTTCATAGGCGGACTCCCACCTCCGATCGAACCCTCCGTCTATCTATGCCCTTTCGGTTGCTTCGCTCCCTCGGTGATCGGTCTTGTCTACTTCTGGTATACCTTGTTCATGTTTTTGTATCATGAATATTGTGACATTTGGTGCAATGTTTGAATATGTTTGAACTTTGAGAATATTATTTTTGGGTGCATATTTTCTAATAATGTTTTCTTCATGAAACAAATGAATTATAGTATCCAGTCGGTAGAATCATGACGCACTTACCCACAAAGTACATGGCGTTAAGTCCGAATTTCCTTCCTAGGTATGCACCAGATTGCACAGTTTTAAGTCTAAAAATGCAAAAGCCTCCTACCGTGGGAGGGGTACATGACACCCCCCCCTTCCCACACCCCCCCCCCCCCAGGACTGCTCCCCCCGCTCAGTCGCTTAGCTCCCTCGCAAAGTTCCAGACCCACCCCGCTTGCTCAAACTGGCAACCTGTGCTGATGCGGATCTTTTTTGAGCCCCCCAAAAGTGTTTTGCTCATTACGCCACTGTATATTGCCCAAACTGTTATTGTCTTGTTTAATATTATTGAAACTTCTCTGGTTGGGACTATATTTTCACGATGTGTTGCTGTATAGCAATACGGCAGTGCCCCTCTCCCACATCTTATATATTTCTTTGTTCTGTAAACAAATTTGTTTACCCCTATATTGTTTTTTTTTTTCTTCAAATATACAGTGCGTATAAAAAAAAACGTTATACTTTGAAAAATCTGTCAAAATTACATTTCAAAATATTTAGAAGATTTGTTCATGTCGATAGATGCCCAATAGTCTCATCTATCAAGTGCCACTAACAAAACAAATTTTCGTTCACGCTTGGGCGAACACTGACTGTTTTTGTCCAGAGTGCATTGAAATATGACTTGCGCCAAATTGAAAGAAAAGGGAAAATTAAACCAGCAGTCCGAATAAGTACCCTCATACAAACAAATTGCTCTTTGCCATAATTGTAATGATTTCATTGCTTTATGCCAGAACATTCCTAGACTATCATAACATAATCCTAGATTTATGCAAAAGAGCAATTTGTTTGAATGAGAGTACTTATTCAGATTGGCGTAAGTCATTTTTCACACTCTGGACAAAAACGGTCAGTGTCAGTGCTCACCCAAGCGTGAACAATTTTTTTTTTCAATGCCCCAGTGCACTCCCACACCTCATCAACTGTCTTTTGTTCACATGTCTCTTTCCATTTCTTGATTTATTTCTTTGATCCTCCCTACCTCTATTCTTCTCTAAGCCTTACACTCTCATCACATTTTCTTTGACTGCAGCCACTTAAGGACCCACCCATGCCTGTTTTTACCTGATTGGTCTAGCAGTCCTGACACTCACCCACTCACAGTTGCTTTCATTGTTTTGTGTCTCCGCCTCCTTTCCTCTTTCCAGCCCCCCTTCCATACATGTGTTTATGTTGGTATATATTCTGTGTTTTTTCTGTAGTTACTGTCATTAGTGCCCTGACGAAGATTCTGCTAGGATCGAGAGCTAGGCTGTATACGACTCTCAATTTTTTTTTTGTTAGTGGCACTTGATAGAAGAGACTATTGGGCATCTATCAACATGAACAAATCTTCTATACATTTTGAAATGTAATTGTGACAAATTTGTCAAAAGTGTAACGTTTTTTTGATACGCACGGTATGAGGGTGGGGAGTAGGGTTAGGATAATTATTTTCGATCTGCTCGGTCGCTGAAGTATTTCATGAAACATTGAAAACTAAAGTGATCCATTAACTTTGTACATTTCAACCAAAATCTTTTGAAGCTTTCATACTGCTCTGTTACCTTGTTGTTTTGGCCTATGGCAACAGCAGAGTGAAATATGTTATGTTTTTAAAAAGGGTTGTTCAGTTTTGGTAAAGAGGGCGCTGCACAAAATAATTTGCTGGTTGCTGGTGAGGTAATGAAAAACTGAGTGTAAAATTTGAAAGAGCATACAATTATAATGGCAGAATAAACTTTATTTGATCCAAATCGGTTCACCATAAATTCAACATGGAATTTTCACACATCGCCCAGTGGACATTTTATTGACACTTTGTTAGTTTGGGCAGTTGTCAATATTGTTACTAGATCCCTCTTTAGAAATAGCTATTATCATTATATTGCGGTTCATTAACTAAGTATTTTTCATGTTTAATTGTGGAAATGCGAACATAGAATGTTTACGGTGAAGATAGATAACAAAACATTGACACTGATGAAAAAACATCAACAAAACAGAGGAGTTCATACTGTGGAAAATATAATTTATTGCTGTGCTTCTTTGGTTATAAAATAACAAGATGATCGACTATGACAACATAATAAGTACTAGATGGGAAAATAAACGAGACAACACAAGTATAATTTCGAATGATTTTTAGCTACTGTATAGGCCCTATTACTTTTAAATTATAAAATGACTGTGTCAACATAATAAGTACTACACAGTAAAAAACAAATTAAACAACTTTTTAAACAACCAAAAACGCTGTTAAGCCGGTCCCCTCTAACAACGTTGTTTAAAAATTTTGAACAACCAAGATGGTTGTTCAAAATTTAAACAATGTTGTTAGAGGGACCGGCTTAAAATGGATTTTTAAGCCGGTCCCTCTAACAACATTGTTTAAAATTTTGAACAACCAGATCTTGGTTGTTCAAAATTTTAAACAACGTTGTTAGAGGGACCGGCTTAAACAGCGTTTTTGGTTGTTTAAAAAGTTGTTTAATTTGTTTTTTACTGTGTAGATGAAAAGAACTAGAGACAACATAAACATAATTTCAAATGATTTCTGAGCTACCGTTTTAAGTATAAACTTAACTGTTGACGAAACAATTACTGAAAACTAACAAAACTACATAACATAAATAGCAAAACTATCAAAACTACATAACATAAATAACATAATATGATACTGTTCAAAATAAAGGTTTGATCATCCCTCCGTCAGTTTCTGTGTATAAAACATGACGGAATGTGATTAGATGACATGTGAATATTGCGCAAACAAAAATAATGAGTTGGATTTTGGAGTTGCATGATGTATTACCAGTTAACAATTAACAAAACTAGAATAATTTCTTATCTACCATAATAAAGTATAAACTAAACTATTGACTATAAAACAATGACTGAAAACTAACATAACTACATAATAACATTCATAACATATGATACAGTTTAAAATAAAGGTTTGAGTATCCTTATGTCAGTTCTATGGACAAGAAAAGACTGAATGTGATTAAATGACAAATAAATATTGTTGTACAATCAAAAATAATGAGTTGGATAATGGAGTTGTATGATGTATTGGCCGTTAATCATGCTGACATGCTTTAATCATAAAGTAGAACTTTCTTATAAAGCGCTCTAAAGAACCAAACAAAACCCTCTACAAATAAGGAAATATTTTTGGTCCAAACATTACTTTACATTAATTCATTTGGGCAGTGTTGCTATGTTTTAAATAATGATATCAAAAACTTACTTTGAGGGAAAAGTTTCTTACATATTCCAGAATACTAAAGAAAATTTATCAGCCTTTAAGAACAAATGGAATGGCTTAAAGCACACATACATAGATACTATTTTGAAGGTGTCAAATGTTTTGAAACTTACAAATATCCAGAAAAGAACAACATTAGATGATTACACACGGACATTACATCTTGAATTTACAAATGATACAAAAAATACAAATACATATAAAAGTATTTATGTACACCACATGTACACATGAACAGTGTACAGTAAAACCTGTGTATAGTGGCCACCCAACACCGGTTCCTCAACATTATTTTTCTCTGGAGGACATTATATGTGGCTACTGTAGGAAGGTTGGTTGATATAGACAGATGGCCACTAAAACAGGTTTAACTGAATTCCCATCAGTCCCATGCACATCAGAGATCCTAGTAAAAGAGGTGGACATATTTGTCAACACCCCCATGCTCTGTAACTCTCATAATCTATAGAGGGCCAAGCTGGCACAAAATTTTGCCTGGCCTGGTTCTAAAGACAAAAGGCTGCATATTGGGGAGTCTACATTTTTTTTTTTTTTACAGAGGTGTTCTATGACCATGACCACTAGACTAGAACACCCCTTAAAGGGGAATTAACCCTTATCCTTTTGACTTACTGGATGCGATGAGAGCATAACTCTTGTCATTTCTAGTCACTTATTTCCTCATGAATATTCCTAATAATGAAAATAATCAATATTTTATGGCCCACTGTCGTCTGCTTTCAATGCCAACAGGAGGCGGCCATTTCTTCAACTTCTCGCGGTGAAATGACGTGTCAGGCGGAGAACACAATAATTACGATAATGCTATTGTGTTCTCCGCCTGCCACATCATTTCACCACAAGTAGTTGAAGAAATGGCCGCCTCCTATGGGCATTCAAAGCAGACGACAGTGGTCCATACAATATTGATTATTTTTGTAATCAGGAATATTCATGAGGAAATAAGTGACTAGCAATGATAGTAGTTATGCTCTCATCACATCCAGTAAGTCAAAAGGATAAGGGTTAATTCCCCTTTAACATGTGTGCAAATAATAACTATTGATATAGGAACGGAAAGACACTGACATGGAAGACATGACTAATGAAAGATCAGGGTGAATTGGACCTCAAAATTATGGAGAGCTGTAAAGTTTCTTTGAAAAGGCATAAAGTTTGATAATATCCGTTGCATTTGTTATTATCAAGGAGCCTTTCAATATATATATATATTTTTTTGGACTAAAGTCTCAAATACTTGTATTTTTTTGTGCTTTTTAATGTGTTTTATTCCACGGCTAATATTGGCTTTCCATAATGGTTAAGTCCAATTTACGAGTTAAGTTCAACTTTTAATCTTTGTGAAACACCCCCCTGAACTCCTGAAATAAAAGAATACATACAACAATAATAACTATTCACAGGTTAAAGTACTTTAAGTTGAGATTCCTTAAGCGCCTCGCACACTGAGCCAACTCGACCCGATCCGACTGGTTTTCAGTCGGTTCAGCTCAGTATACGTTGCCTCAGGACCACGGGCGTCGATCTGTCATTGATACCCATTGATCAGGGGGGGATGATCCATTCATCCATCCCCTCCTGATGAATGGGTATTACGTAAGTATCGACGCCCATGCTCAGGACTACCTGTTTTGCCGGTCAAGAGGTCATAGATCATTCAAGGCCGATTAATCATGTTGAATCGGCTATGACTGAGCGAAACCAACTCTAGGCAAAACTCTAACCGAAACTAGCCTGACTGAAACCAGTCAGATCGGATCGAGACGGCTCTGTGTGCGATGGGCTTTAAGCCCACAGTACACTACACGATCTGATTCCGTTCTGACAAACATTTAAGGATCTGATCTATTCCACATGCTTTAATTATTCATGAGTCACTTTTGTTCAGAAACGCAGTTCTTTGAAGTCGTATCCTGTTTGCTGTGGGCTTAGGAGTAATAGACTTATCAACAAATTTGAATATGTGTATTAAATTTGTGAATTTGATTCAATTTGAATTGAAATCATGGACTACTTATCCCAGTGACCCTGGTAACAATCAATTCATTTGTTTACCCGACATATTATGATATTACTTTTTGGGGTCCTTTTTATTAAATACTGATAATTATGATATCAATATACTATTATTTTTTTTAAATTATGACAGTTGCTGTTGCTATATCTGGCAAGCTCAGGCAACTTTTGGTGGTTCTTTGGCATCTTTAAGTCAACATCAAGGTACACATATTACACATCTAGAAAAAATAACTAACTTTACAGCAGTACAAGTAAAGACCTATACAGGAATTTATGACTGCGACATAAGGCAGCATTGAGGCATCATAAGGCAGTTTGTAAAACAGATGGGGTGATAATTATATCCGATGGCAGCCTCGGCATAAACAATTTTGTACTCCCCCAACAATACTGGTCAATTAGACCAAGCAACTTGACCAACAGAATATTAAAGTTAGTTTCGGACTCTTAAATCAGTTGTGCGGTGCCATCTTGTAAATGCCATGCGCAAAGCGGGAAATGCACACTGTCTCAAGTGTTCTGCAGTGCACCAAAATAGTTTAAAATACATACCATGTAGCGATGGACCGTGGTGGAGCATTTTAAACAGCGCCCTCTACAGCCCCATACATGACAATCTTCAGGAAGCTCTACCAGAGCCCCGTTGTAGAAAGAGATGCAATCGATTGTAAAGTTGCAATTACTTGCACGTCAGAAAACCTGCCTTTCCAATCAGATTAGCGCATGTAGTCCCATGATCAGGCTTACCAGGCTTACAATTAATTGTAACTTTACAGTCAATTGCAATTTTTTTCTGCAACGACACACAGGGATTGTAATAGAGTACCGAAGTAGTGATGTTAAATTTTATTGTTGTTCTTAACAACATGTCCTTCAATTCAAACTTTTGGTCGTTGGTTGGAGCTAAACTAATTGCCTTCTTAGTGCTGCTTGACCAGAAATCTATGGCTTGCCTGACATATAATTCTGCAATTGCAGCATCTATGTGTACTGTACACGGAAGTTCAAGGCATGCTTTGGCACTTTTCAAATATGTTATAATTATCATTATCATAATAATTACCGTTCTACAGTTTTTCTCTCAGATATTCTCTTTGAAGTAATACCAACTATTTTAGACAATATTATCAGCTATTTTCTAGAGCAAAGCGAGAGCTTCTCTGTTGGGGATGCACTTCCTCACTGTGCTCCCATCGCCTTCAACAACGGTTGCGTAAATCGTGCCATCAACGGTCCACGCAGACACAACTTTTTCATGACGGTAGACTTCGGATTTGAGCGCGTACACCTCCTGCGACAAGTCCTCGTACAGCGAGATGCCCGAATCCTTCAGCCTGATCGTTTCCCACATAATAAGGCGCTTCTTCTCTCGACAACGCAGCCTCGCCAGGATTGGGCGCGATCGGTTCTGCTTGAAGCCCGGACTCAGAGGGTGAGGCGCCCCGACTCGGTGCGACCAGTCAATGTCACTTTCGGCAAGATCGATGCCAAGACGACCTTGGAAATAAAAATGATTGAATTTAATTTTAAACATTTTTTCATATAAGCAGGGCTTGACACTGGCATTTGCCCTGTTGCCCTCTAGGCAAGTAAAACTTTATGTCTGGCAAGTAAAATTTCATAAATGGTTGAGTTTGGTTGCCTAATCCGGCAATTACTATTTCTTTCAACTATGAGAGAAAACATGTAATGTATTGCGTTTAAATCTCATCTACAACAAGAGAGAAATTTGTCAAGCAGATAAGCTACCTAGTTAATTTTTTCTCTTTTTCACATTGTTATTTATTGGCAAGTAAATTTTCTGTTTGGCATGTAACATTTTAGATTAAGAATTATACTGCAAAATGTTCTCTGCAAAGTTTTTCAAAATAAATGGTATACAAGCATCTTTTTCAAAACTGGTTACCATGGCAACACCCTGTCTGACATACATGAAATATATGTCTTTTTGCACCTTAAGATCATTTTGCATACTGAATCTTATTTGAATCTGTAACAAAACTGTCAAAGTAGTTCACTTCTCAATACATGTACTTTGATATCAAAATGGCATATTTTGGGTGCACAATTGTGGTAACCATGGCAACGCCTTATGAGTTATCCGACAAAAGAACCTAAGAACCTCACCTAAGAACATAAAGTGTACCATATTTCATTAAAATGTTCAAAAACTGTGGAATTAATTCGCTCCACAAGTTGTTTGTGCCACTCTGTAATTGAAATTGATTTTGCTTTAAAGGTGCACCTGTAAAGTGTCCAACTCCACAAAAAAAAATTGAGCTTCCACATTTCAACCCCCTCCCACTTTTTTTACCATTTGTAAAAGGTCTTGTGATCTTTTCGACGGATTTACGGTCTCGGCTTCTAAAAAACTACCGACATGGTTTCTCATGGTCTCTGTTTCATTTCATTTTGCCAGTCACCGCCCCCCCCGACACCTTACATGACGAAATAACCCCCTCCCCCCCTCCTTGAAAAAATCCTGTGTACCTATCATTTACTCCAATTATTCTTTAATTAGTACCTTTGACAAGTCCAACGATGAGCTTGGTTGTGTCCTCACCGACTATCTCAGGGATGCCTGACAACCGGATATTGTTCAGCCGCGGATTCGTCTGCAAAATTGTAAGGAGATCAAAATAAGGGGAAAAAATTAGTGCCGAGTCCAAACGGAAAGCCTTTCGGTCGGATACCGAATTTAAATTCTCGGATACGGGTATACGAAGAAAAACAAATTTTAAATAATTTTTTTTTTGTATCCGATATCCGTTCGTTTTTTACTCGGCTCATATCCGGATATCACTATCCGGTTTGACTCAGCCCTAGAAAAAAAAAGAAAGAAAATAAGTGCTTTAGCAGAATTTATATAATACTAATAATAATAGCTTGCATTAATATAGCACTTAGTACAGGGTTTCTAAGTAGTAGTGTGAATTATTATAAGCCTTGGTCAGAATCAGGTACATTTCAAACTGCACAATTATCTTGTGCACCATGCCAACTCCCAGGGGAGCATACTAGCCTGAGCTGCTAAGAGCGCTACAGGCTAATTAACACTCAACCATGTACCTATTTATACTCAAGGGTAGAACGCAGTAATGTGGATGAAATGTCTTGCTGAAGGACACAAGTGCCGGGGCATCGATCGGATTCAAACTCGCCTGCCATGATTGGAAGTTTAGCGCTTATCCGATCGTGCCACAACACCTCTTAAAAATATATTTCAACATCATTTTGTGTTTGATGTTGTTTTTTAAACTGTACATCTCTTGGCACGTTGGCACATCTGCTTGTTTTAAAAATCTTCATCTACTGCTAGAACGTAATAGCAAATTAGCACGACGGCCAATGAATGCAGACACTCAGCTGCAAAGCCAAATGCTTGATCGGTCAAACGTACAAACATTTTACTTGTTTTTTTTTAAGAGTTTTAATTTCCAGATGAAGTTGGCTTGACCCATATATTGATAGGCGTAGGCTAAGCAAAGTGTCATGATGTTACCCAAAATTACCAAATTTGCCTAGTTGAAGTCTGCCATAGTCTGCATGAAACCCACTCGCTGCGCTCGTGGGTTTAAACCATCATCATCATCATCATCTAGACAGGAGTGTAGGGTAGCCCTGTAGATCTCCCGGTCATAAACACGTTGATAGCATTCCTTTTACTGACTGTGCACAGCATGCGCGCATGGAAGTCAAACGATATCAAATCTTTTATTTAACCAAACAATATCCAGGCCATGTTTGAAAGTGACGGCGCTAGTAGCAGTGACTAATGACGCAGGAAGACACGCTTGCTGAAAAAACTGCTTCTGAGGTTGAGTTTACAACGGGTAGTAAAAAACTTCAGAGGATGTCCACGAGTACGTAGATAATCAGATCTGACAAAGAAATGTTCTGGATCGATTCTATCAATACTGTGCATCCAATTCTTACCGATCCACTCATGCCTGTGCATCATTTGTATATAATGCACAGCCAGGTAATTATGTGTATGTAAATGGTTATATATTACTAGGTTGCACGACCATTTACAAGCCATTTAACAATTTCCTTGTAGCACAGAGTACATAAACAATGCATGTGTTGGCAGACGACTATCAGACATCAGCTATGCATTGTCTATGCTTTGCTTGCTCCATACAACAGTAAGGCAATGTCTGTATTCAGGAGTGTTTACCTCACTGTCACTGATGTGGCCAGTGCCATTGCTAGTGCTTGCTGCCACGGCTCCATTTGTAGCTGCTGCGTCGGTTGGAGCTGATTCTGGAACAGACTGCGTAGAACTCGAAGAGGATGCCGACTCGACCGGGCCTGCTGCCACTGGTTGTTTCAGTTCTGACGAAATAAAAACAAATATAATCACACAAAAATTGAATTAAATTTAAATGCAAGGGTAATAGAGGCAGACAATTTTGTAATTTCAAAGAATGGTATCAGATCTGGAAAAGACTGCTAAGAACTTGAAGAGGATGACTCGACCGACTCTGCTGCCATTGGTCGTTTCAGTTCTGTAGAAAATTGAAAACAAAACAAAAAACATTACAAATAATAATACACATGTACATGTATATATTACACACACAAATTTCACAATTTCCCCACTCTGCATCAAAGCCTCTCTCAAAAGAACCCTCACCTTCAATGACCACAAATAAATTGAAACTTATTAGATATTAGAGTTTTGGGGGGCATTCTAACATTTAAGAAAAGAAATCTTTACCTACCAATCTAGCCCCCCCCCCCTTTTATAGGCCACAATGTGGGAATGACCCTAGCTCTGCTGCAGGGCAGAGTGGGCAGTGGCGGATCTACGGGGGGGGGGGGGGGGGGTGGGGGGGGGGGGCGGGGTTGGGTTTAGGGGGTTTAAACCCCCCCTTGGGCTGCCAAGTGAAAATGTGATGTGCATAGAAAAACGCCATCATGTGTCCAGACCCACACAGTATCCGCATCGTCATTGGGTCAACCCCCCCCCCCCCCCTTTACTTAGCAAAAACTAGATCCGCCCCTGGTGGGCATCAGGGGATGGGGGTGTTAGACATCACCCTATGCCTGAAGCAGTGGCATAGGGAGGGGAGGGGCTCTCTCCAGTCCCAAGGCCCCCCCCCCTCCCAAGCATTTTTTTTTTTTTTGGGGGGGGGGGGGGGGGGGGGGTTTGCTTAAATCAAGTTGCTTGCTTGTTATCCGGTAATTTTTATTTGAGGATTTAAATAGCTAAATTCCACTACCACCCTGGACACCACCATTAGTAACTTAGGGGCTCATGCTTACTCACTGGCAGTTGAAGCCCCCCCCCCCCCCATGGAGAACTCCTGGTTATGCACTGCCTAGAGGTATGGATGGTATCGCGGGTAAGTCTGACAAATCATTTTGTTTTAAAGATCATCCCCTCAGCATTCTGAGACATGCCTGCGCCCATGCCCATGGCAAGACAAAAAGAAACTGATCAATGCAATATTATGAAATGGCGCACGGTTAGAATAGGTTACATGCATCCGTTCTTTCTGTCATGCCGTGGGCACATCTGGGAAGATAATTCCATCCCAGGGCCTTTTCTTCATCATCACCCATAGTCCATACCCATCACTCATGACACACCTGTAACCAGCAGTGTGAGTCTCCTCAGATTGTCCAAGCACTCATCTGCCAGCTCCTCCATCAATGCTTGAGGTTGCTCCCAAGCTCCGAGTCCATGTCCGACTCATCCGAAACGGTCTTCGAGCTTCCAACCACTGCTGGTAGGTTGCGTTGATCTCCTTCGCATCCGCTTTCTCGACCAGATCCATCCAAGCTCGTTATCCCCACCCTCCTTGCTTCTAGCCGCTCTGGCTTTGCTTGCGCTGACCTACGATGGCATTGAACTCCCGTTTGCAATCGACGAGCTGAGCAAAGTGCTCGACTAGGCTTGACTTCAATCCCCGCTGCCTGGCCGAGGATTTCGATGCCTCGCTGGTACTTGGCGTCCAGGTTTTTGATGAGGTTTTTGATGAGACCACGCTGCTCGCCTAGCTTGATTTTGCTCTCCTCCAGTCGTGCACGCATCTCTCCCTTCTTTTCGTCGATCAACGATGCTTCGGTGCAGACCTCGCCTACGTGTAAGATGTGCGTTTCCATCACGCACTCGCTGCAAATGGGCTCGCGACATTCCTTGCAGAAATACTTCAGAACGCACGGAGCGTGCCTGCGGCACACCTGTTGATCACCATCTTCACTTCCAACATCATGGCTCTTCTTTCTATCCCCACTGACCGATGATTCCTCTTTGGACTTCTTCTTCTTGCTGAGGGTGTCCATCAGGCGATTGACAACGATGTTTGGCTTCAGACCTTCCGCTCCTCCAGTCCCACGATTGAGGAAGGTAGTCTGTCGGCATTCAGGGCAAGACACGATCTTGCCTCCGTCGGACAGGTCCTCGATGCATTCGGCACAGAAGGTGTGAAGGCACGACAGATACCTCGCATTCCTGAAGATGTCCAGACAGATTGGACATTCCAGGTCCTTCTCTATCCCTGAAGCTTTTCCTGCCATCTTTTACCATACAGTGTGCTGAGCTGAACAGGCAGAACAAGTGTGAAGATATAGTTTAATAGATAGACAGGCCAAGTCAGAGCTCGAGATCGTTTTGAGAAGCAATCATATCATTAATTAGGAGAAATAGCTCAAAAAGTTTCTGTGCAGTCATGGTCCATGCATTAATCGATGCCAAAGACAAAGTCATTTGCAACTAAATACTAGTAGTATTACAAGCACTTGGAAGTTGGAGTCACAGAGTCACAAAGTCACAGATTCAGATTGGTGTCATACAAACTAAATCAATAGCAAAGAATAGAGTACGTTGCCCCGTCCTCCTTCTAATGCTTATATATTCAAGTTATCAATTGAGATCACGTTTGTAATAAACCTGAATCCAACAGAACGTTCCGCCTGCGTCTGCTTGCAACGTCAAAAGCACCACAAATGCATTGTTTACTATTGCTTGGCCCATGTGCATTTCCCAGCGCACACTGTCAAAACGGGTCCTCTTTTGACGCGTGGTATTGGGGTACCTACCCAGTGCACGAGAGACTCGAACTCTATGGATGGGGTACACTAAAGGCCGAGACGGGGGCTGGGCTGAGCATGTTGACAGAGGGGCATATGGGGGCATTGTATCTATGATTGAGATCGTACTTCTATAAATCTGACTCAGTTGATATTTCGGAACAATTTTCACGAGCATGTTTAAAATAATATATGATTTTTGTCATCAAATTAAGGTACTGTACCAGTGTACCAGCTTCCTGGTAGCCGCATGCACTGGCGTTTTTACCCAGGTTAGGCCCCTTGATTGTTTTTATCCTACTGTTCTTCTATATAGAGGGACCTGTATATAATAGTATTTTTTAACTTGGATATACATGTACACACCCGCAATGACCCGCTATAATCTAAAGCACCATAGTCCCCTACCACTGGTTGTGTGAACTCTCTCCACTCCCTAGGGAGCATTGCATCAGGTGCTATACTTTATAGTGTACTCATGATTTTACACACCCTCATTCATGCCATTATTCGATCGGGCCATAATTGTGCCTGGGTGGGGAAAATTATAAGGACGAATAAGGACATAGTCAAGCGCTGGTCCGTCGATAGGTTTCGAACTCGGCACCCGTGCTCCATCAGCAGTCAATTCGCGCCTAATTCTCATCGTGTC
>JBAMJV010011037.1:0-90297 GCA_037951105.1 Echinarachnius parma | reverse complement strand
TTATTCAGGAATTCTTTATGATGATCTTTCTGACCATTTTCCAATATTTAGTATTTTAAGAAATTATAGAAATTATAGTGTGAATACATCCCAAAATAAACAGAACTTACAAAAACGTGTTATTACTGAATCCAACATATTATTATTTAAGCAATCATTGATTTCAACTGATTGGTCTAGTGTTTATAATTGTGATGATACAAACAAATGTTATGATATGTTTTTCTTAACATTTTTTGATATATACAATAAATGTTTCCCTTTAAAAAATGTTAAGAATAAGAAAAAAAGTAAGATTAAGAATCCATGGATTACAAAAGCTATATTTCAATCTATAAAGCGTAAAAATATATTGTATAAAAAGCAATTGAAAATACCAAGTATTCAAAATGTAACAAAGTATAACAAATATAAAAATATACTAACAAATATTATACGTTGTTCTAAATCTGAATATTATAAAAATATATTCATTGCAATACAAGGTGATATGAAAAAAACTTGGAGTCAAATAAATGATATTCTCGGAAACAAAAAATATAATCTTCTTCCTAAAAATATGTATTTTGGTGATTTAAAATTAAACTCAAGATGTGACATAGTAAAACACTTTAATTCTTATTTTGTAAATGTGGGAAAACATCTTTTGAACTCGCTATCAAGCTCAAATAATTCATTTGCTGATTATTTGTTGAATCCAAACTCGTTGTCTTTTTTTGTGAAACCTACATCTATTAATGAAATTGTTAAAATGTCTTCCTTAATTAAAGTATCAAAAGCATGTGGACCTGATGATATCTCACCTCGAGTAGTTAAAGAATGTATTCATTATTTTGTACATCCATTATGTGATATTTTTAATAAGTCACTAAGCTCTGGCGTTGTTCCTGACAAATTGAAGATTGCAAAAATTATTCCTCTTTTTAAAAAAGATGATCCAGAAAATATTGTAAATTATAGACCAATTGCACTCCTTTCAATTTTTTCGAAATTATTAGAAAGATTAATGTATGATAGACTCTATGACTTTTTGACTAAAAATCATATATTAATTCCTGAACAATTTGGATTCCGTAAAAATCATTCCACCTCTTTAAGCGTAATCAATTTTACTGATCATATCTTACAAAATATGGACAAGGGACATTTTTGCTGTGGGGTTTTTATGGATTTATCAAAGGCGTTTGACACCATCGACCACCATATTCTTCTTAAAAAATTAAATTTTTATGGACTAAGGGGTTTACCCTTACAGTGGTTCCAAAATTATTTGTTGAATAGAAAACAATATGTGGTGGTAGATGGTGTCGAATCTGAATATGCAAATGTAGATATTGGAGTACCGCAAGGTTCTGTACTAGGACCTCTCTTATTCTTGATTTATGTAAATGATATTATTAATTCCTCTAAATTGTTAAAATTTTCACTTTTTGCTGATGATACAGTTGTGTTGTATTCAAATAAAAATGTTTCCTTGGTAATTTCTATTATGAATCAAGAATTAAATAAGCTTAATGACTGGTTTAAATGTAATAAGTTGTTTTTAAATTTCACTAAGACCAAATATATAATATTTCGTTCTAAGACTAGAAAAATTCCACATGATATTGATTCAATAACTATAAATAATATTATAATAGAAAGAACCGAGTCAATAAATTTTTTAGGTATCATTATTCATGAATCATTAGATTGGAAATATCATATTGTCAATATTTCCTCTAAATTATCTAGAAGTATTGGAGTATTATACAAATTGAAAGACTTTTTACCTTCTAGGATATTGATTTATATTTATAATGCAATTATCTTACCACACTTAAATTACTGTAATGAAATATGGGGAAACTCATATAGAGTACACACAAATAAGATATTTTTACTCCAGAAACGTGCCATACGTATTATTTCAAACAGTCAATATATTAGTCATACTCTTCCTATTTTTGTACAATTGAAAACTCTTCCATTGTTTTATCTTGTAAAATTCAATATTCTAATGTTTATGTATAAATTTCATAGAGGTATTCTTCCAGAAATATTTAATAATATGTTTAAAACCAATGACTTGTTTCATACCTATCCAACTCGTAATTGTCAAAACTTACGCAAACCCATTACTCACTTAACAATCAGAACCCATTCAATTAGCTTCACAGGTGTACATGAATGGAATTCTGTTAGTAATGAACTCAAATCTAGCACCACTCTTACTCGTTTTAAAACCTTATTTAAGCGCTCTGCATTTCATGAGCTGTCATCCATGACTGACTAGATCTCTCCCCTTTCTCCTTCTCTCCTCTTTCCTATCCTGTGTGAATGTGTATGATTGTGTTATAATGTATAAAGTTACTGCTATCTGTTCGTTGTTTTTATTGTAAATGCTTATTTATTGGGGCCTCAATTACAAGCTGCTGCTTCACCGAGGTCCCGGCTTTTAATCTGTATATGATATGTACATTTATTTTGTAACATTTTGTATTTTATTTGCCGAATAAATTCAATTCAATTCAATCTAACACTTGAATGCTAGTAGGTAGATGAGAATGATATGAAGACCATCTACAGTCCATATGGCATAAAATCTAACACTTGAATGCTAGTAGGTAGATGAGAATGATATGAAGAGCTGCTGCATAGAGCACCATCATAGATCTTGGATGCACACCACTCCTCAGTGTACGGGTAAAACTCCTATCGAGAGAGAGGCAAACAAAAACAAAAACAAGAAAATACTGTCATTAGAACTCTATCAATTGTGGCATTTTAAGAATAATCTAGATCACGGATATATACCACTTCTTAATGTATGGGTAAAACTCCTGACAATCAGACTGAATGTGTAATAATACATCTCTTATCATGTATTGTGACATTTGAATTACTACACACAGATTGAGAATGTGATATTATGATGAAATATCAGGTGTCAAATTGTGGGTAAAATGTATGGGGATATATATATTGTTATTGCAATGACTATTTGGGTAATGGTATTTCAGGAACAAATATTACTTGAAAAAAAAGTCACTACTACTACTACTAAAAGCTTTTCCAATCTAATCTACCAATTGCTGTGTATAAACCACAATCATCTTTGTATACATCTACAATAAGATACTATCAAAACTGACTACAGGAATTTTGAAATATAATACTGAATTGTATATAAGATAAACCATATATGGGCAATTCCAACGTTACGGACATTACCACCAGACACATTTTTCTCTCTTTAGAACCATCCACAGCAAAAATAAGACAAGAGGAAACGTTTCGAGTCATTGATTCAGTAACTTCAAATAGTCAGTGATAAACATGCAAAGTTTCATGACTGAGGAATGAATATTTGCTGAGAAAAAAGACATTTTGTTTTCGTTACGGACATTACGCTAAATGGACGAAGCATTTTACACAGTTTGTACAATTCCAAAACCCTGTGAGTTCAATCACCAAACATGGTAATATCTTACATAATTTGGATCACAAGATGCTATTCTAAATAGTGATGGAAGCCATTAGTAAATTCAGTGATCTATTTTTTACTCACAGTATGAAATATGACGTTACGGACATTACACTTTTAGCGTTACGGACATTACACTTTTGTCCGGAGGATTTGATTAATTAAAATATATACTTTAGAGCACTCAAAAGACTGAAATTTTAATCTGAAAAGGTACTTTGATTATCAGTCATCAAATTTGGTGCCTTAAATAATAAAAATACCAGAAAATTAGGAAAATATAAGGATTTTCCTGAAATTTGCACAGGGTAGTCCCATGTGTAGAGTTTCATGTATGGTTTCCATTTCTCCTATATGGAGACACCCGAGAATAACAAAAATCATGTGAACTAAAAGATATAATCATAGGATCATGTTGTATGGAAAAATAATCCAGAAAAAATCAATAGGATTTGAAATAGAGCCAATTGTTTTTTTGACCCAAGTGAACAATTTCGGTGGAATTGCCCATATGTAGGGATCTAGTAACTTTGTTGACATGTGCAAAAAGTGATGAGTGGTTGATAAAATGTGTATTGTTGTAATCTGATACGTCCACTGGGTGTTGTGTGAAAATTTCAAGTTAAATTGATGTTATATGGCCGATTAATGAGCAAAAATGAAAATTGATATTCACTAACTCATTGCACTCACTTTGTACACGGTTTTGACGATCCAGTGGATAATTTAACATCTGAACACTTATCGTAAATATCTTATTAACGAAAGGGAAATTTGAAAAAAGGAAACCTGTCCCATGCTTTTATTATTAATATGAATACAACAAGGTATGAGGGCACTGCTAGAATTACAATTGGATTTTGAGGATTTTGACAATGTTACCAAGTCCCTTTTTAAAAAGGTAAATGACAGTAGTGGGAAACGCCCCACACACAAAAAATGAAATGTACGCTTTTATTACCAACCATGTGAAAGAATGTACTTTTACTAATATGGGATTATAACAATTCGGCCAGGAAACCGCCTAATAATTGATATATTTGCAAAATTATAAAACTGATTTGCAGCAAATCGTACCGCCAACGCGGAATCGCGCATACGCTACATGCAAAAGACCTTGTGGTCTACACATGGTCTCCGGTATGCGGGCTTGTCGATATCTCCAGCCCAGGCGGCCATTGGATTTCTTTTTTTCCCTTTTTAAATACTTATTCAACAATATTGATCAATTAGTTTGGCCAATATAGATGTTTTCGGTAACTTTCCCAAAACTATCATTTAGCTTTAAGGGTACACGTTGTGTAATCAGTGAACTAAAGCACTCACCCTCTCCCTTTGAAGCAGCGTCTGAGCTTACTGGCCAGGGTGTTGCCATGACGAGCTGTGCAATGAAGAAAGCAACACAAAGGAGTGCAAAGATCAAATATGATGCACAGAAAACATGTCTTATTCAATACTTTGCATTTGATAAAATAAGTCCAAACATAATAATTTATTCATATTGCAATGTTCATTTGGACAAAAGTAAAATCCATGTATGTAATAATATAAAATGCACAATCTGCATAACAAATTCAAACTATTTAGTATATTTTTCATTGCACCAAGGATGGAGGCCAGCATAAATCAAATGGCACAACTAAATATTATCTTGTCAAAAACAAACTTTGTGTCTAGCTTTACCAGAATCAATTATTACTTTCTGTACTGTGTGTATTGTTTAATTTGACAAAACACATAGAAATATCTAGCGATTTGGCCACCCTACAAAAGATTTATTAATAATTATGCATTTACCTTTGCAATCCCACAACTAAATAAATGACTCAAATCATATAATTGGATACATCATTTTCACTATAATAATGAAATGTTTTGATGTGAAAATCCAATAATTGTGAAGAGGTTGAAATAATAGTAACACACTGAGCTCATGTCCAGCTTTATACATGTACATAATTGAGCAGCTTCAGCTTCCTCATACAGTATATAACTCTACATGTTGCTTCACATATTATGCACCTTTTTGCATTATCAGCACGGAATTGATATTATGGTGTTTTCTTGTTGTTGTTGTTGTTTTTTGTTGTTGTTTTTTTGGGGGGGAAATTTCAACATAGTATAGATTGCAGTCAATCTAGCACAAAAAAGTTCAACATTTTCCACTCCCTAGGGAACACTCTAGCCAAGAGCAGTGATATGAAACCACATTCAAATATTTCCAGGAAACTAAATTCCACACCTGAGTACTACAGTGGAACCTCAATACATAGAGCTCTGAAACAACTAAGCTCCCTTTATAACGAGGCAATTTAACAGGTCCCAGCTCATATCTTGGGTTTTCTTACCCTGATATAACAAGAATACACAATATAAAAAGGTAATTTTGATGGTCCCAATGAACTTGTTAAAATGATGTTTTACTGTACCCAAGTAGGAATGATAGTAGGTAACTTACTGAGATGGTGTCCAGCCTTATAAGCCTTGACCATGAGCTGAGTTTCCTCATCATCTGAGTCAATGTATAGACTGTACTCCTTCCTCTGTATTGATGCTGGTGACTGCTGCTGGGGGTATCTCTTCACTTCCCTCAGTCTGTCCTGTGTGTTATTCAAGGCCTCCTCTGCAAACAGGCGCTGCTCTTGCTCATACTGCAACGATGCCTGAAAAGTGCAATAAAAATGTTGTTATAGATAACAACAATAATACTTATCCTATACAACATTTAATACAATAAAACTTAATCTATGGATTAACTTACTTTAATGCAGTATCTGTACTGAAACATCACATAACATTTTGATTACTATATTCTAATCTTCATTATCATGACACAATCAGAACCAGCACTCTCCCAAAAAAGAAAACTTGAAAACTTCCTGTTCAAGTTATTCTTGGTCATTGAAAACTTATAAATTATAACTTTGTCCACATATTTGATTATAGAATGTTTGCAGAATTTATTAGTGGTGGGATCCAACTTGATCTTTCATACTCAATGACCAATCATCATGTAGTAGACATTGTTAACCTTCTAGGTTGAGAAAGAATTTTTTTTTAATACATAAAATGACTCTTTAAATGAAATAATGAATAACCAGGCATTCCTAGAATGGCAATATGAATTACATGTATCATTTAATTCTCAAAGTAAATGTGGTATAGATAATGAATTAGGGAAATACTACTACCTCCACTTGTGCACACTCTCTGGCCAGCTTTGTTCTCTCATGTTCCACAATCTCCAATCTAAACAAAAGGGAAGAAAGAAAAGACTTGGACTGACTGCTCATAGTTATGCTAGTAAACTGATACTTGATCTCATTTGTTAGATTTATAAACTGTAAACACAGCATGCACCACATAAAGGGATATTTTAACCTATTAACCCTCTGAGTGCAACTGTCCACTCAAGTTACGATACTCAGATCTACATGTATTGGTTTGTTCCGTCGAAAGACGGAACGTGCGCTATATAAGTAGCCACCATTATTATTATTATTATTAAATGCACACAATATATTCAAGTTTTGAATCAATATTATAGACAGACTTCTTACCAAGCTGAATGTCAGTTATATTCATTGTAGATGAATGGGGGGGGGGGGCTGCATGTACAATTATCTAAAGAACTGGGTCAAGTGGGTTGTACGGTTTATATTTCATACTCGGACAGTTAGCCTTGATTTGTATACTTTGTCTTGAAAATATTCAACCATTCACTCACTCATAAACTCAATGAGTAATAAACAGTGACTTACTGTTGCTTGAGACTGGTGATCTGTTCTTGTGACTGGTGAGTAGGCTGAGGTATTGCCATTAGATCCTGAGATGGGGCACTCCTCTGCACCATGGCTTCTTCCTGCACCATAGGTGCTTCTTCCACCTGATAAAAGAAATATTAGAAACATAAACAACTTATTATAATGTATAATTACATAAACAAGGCACCATATTGAATGGATCTAGTAACTTTGTTGAAATTTGCAAAACGTGATGTATGGTTGATAAAAATGTGTAATTTTGTGATCTGATATGTCCACTAAGTAATGTGTGAAAATTCACATTAAAGGAGACCACCACTCATATGATTTATAAACAATACAATTAATGGACAATTAAAAATCCAAACACTTCAATGGTGATTATCTTTTTAACAAAAGAGAAATTTGAAAAACCAAAACCTGTTCCACGCTTCTATTGGTAATACAACACAAGGTATGAGAGAACCACTAGAGTTCTAAGTAAGTTTTGTGGATTTTAACAATGTTACTAGATCCCTTTAAGCATGGCCCCACTAGTGCAAGGATTTGTGTTGCCACACAGTGCGACCAATTCAACCTACTGACAATGATTGGTAAACAAGTTAATTTCAAGCTCTGAATAACACAAAACAATCAATACATGTACACCTGTCAATTTGTGGAATGGAAATAAAACCCACTTATTTAGTACAAAATAAATCCTTACGATTGCTGATGTTTGCTTGGTTATCCTCAATATGTAGCATACAGTCGTTTTTCTTTTTTGGGGTCTGCATTTTTCAAATCACCTCCTAGCTCTTCAGATGAACCTCTACGTCATCTGGCTTCTGAAGATATTTTACCATTATAGTAGGTTATGCTCTGAATTGAAATATTGGCCAACTATTCGCAATTTCCAAGGGAGTCCTTCTTACTCTGCCACTTTACAAATCTTTGCTGACCATCCTCCCCCATCTAGTGTATTCAGGGTTAGATACAATTGTATCAATTAGCTTTACAAATTATAATAAAAACAAAGAAATAAAATCAAAGTGAACAAATGTTACCATGATTTTGCTGATGTTTGCCTGACTGTCCTCTATCTGAAGCATGAGGGCGTCCTTGTCATTCTGCAGTCCTGAGATATATCTCTCCACGTCCTTCAGGTTTCGCTCCTTGTTTCTCAGATGTACTTTCAAGCTGTTTCTCTCCTCCACCAATCCAGCAACACGTTGAGTCAACGTCTCACACCTGTAAAAGTACACAAATATTACAAAAAGTAAGCCTAATCCTAGAGAAGTTATTTTTTTATATTAAACAATTAGTAAAAATCGGTATAAGTTTGAACAAACTAAGAAGGTAAGGCTGCTTTCTTCTACCACAACCATCCACTGTGTTAATGTCTCACACATGGGTAATATAGATAATACAGACACCTTGAATTAAGAAATATTATCTCTTTAATGTGTTATCTGTTATGCTTTCTTTATACTCCTTCATTGAATTGACAATACAATGATATAGAATAAAAATATGCATAATTATTATTAGTAGTAGTATTTATATAGTTACTGAATGTGCTAAAGTACCATTCCTACCTGATCTCTCTCTGATGCATCCCCTGTATAGCTCTATCCCTCTCCTCAGCCGACCTCGCCAGATCTTCCCTCATCCTTTGTTCAGAATCTTGAAGCTGCTGCAATCTATCAAACATAGCAGTTCAGTGGAAAGATAAGAATCATGCACCTCTAGAACATATTTACACAGTTCAGCAAAAATGATTAGTTCGTTCTTTACAAGTCCACACATTTCATGTAAATATTGTTACTGGACATCAATAAAACTGACAGGAAAACACTAGTCATAGTCATGCTGTACATCACATTGCATCAGAAAATGTAGGATACTTCATTACCGACTGAAAGTTATGTAAATGCTTTAAATACTCTATATAGTTTAATTTCAAAGTTTATACACAATTGCAAAAATAAGAATACAAATTAAGTAGTATCTCTTTCCAAATGTGCTGTAAGAAAATAGGAATTTTAGGAACTAACATGAAATCAATAAAATATTGTAAGATAGTTCCGATATTGTAAAAACGTCTGTATGCAAATTAAATGGAATTGATAGTGCATAATAAAAACATGATTACTGCACCTTTCATCCACTGTGCCATGCTGCTGCAGCTGTTGCTCCAGTCCTGTAACCCTAGATGACATCACAGCCACCTCTTCCTTTAACTCATCCCGTTGCTTGGCAACCGTCTCTGCTTCCGTCTGTAGCCGAGCATACTCCTTGCGGGCAGTGTCAAACTGCTCATGTAGAATACCACTGCTGCTCACTGCATCCTCATACTGCCTCTGCACTGACTCCATTTCCATGGCAACGGAAGACTTGTCCTCCTGAGCGAGCCTGATCTCTGCTGTCATCTGGTCCTGAAGGGACTGGACCTCACTGATGCGTTCTGCCTCGTGGTCTGAGAGGGTCGCCTCCAGACGCTTGTTCTGCTGCCGTAGCTCTCTCATCTCATCTCCTACCTCATCAATCTCCATCTGGAAGTGCTCCAGTTCATCCTTGAGATCGTTGTTCTCTTGAGCCATGTCAGCGAGGCGATGTTCCAGCAACATCTTGTCTTGTCTAAGATGCTGCGCTCCTTCAGTTGCACCTGGCGTATCAGAATAAGGGAAATAATTTATTTCCATTCTGAGTAACTTTAACAGAGTTATCTCATCTTTTCAATAAACATTAAGGAGTGCTTTAGTTCATCTTTTTACTCAACAACCTGATCTTCTATCAAACAACCTATTGCCTTTTCTTTACTGCTGGGCTTCTTTTCACATAGCAAATTATATATATGATACAATGCTACTTTTATATAGATTTCCCTTTTTCTTCTGACATATCAGAGGCAGAACCATTATTTTGTATCCATGTCACATCTGGCACAGAAAAGATCAGACAAGAAAACAAGTTTCATTACAGTTCCTCAGAATAAATGTCCTTCCATTTCACCTCATTTTCATGCACAGAAACATAGAACAATATACTATGTAAATATAATATTAGAAATATATCAATTACATACTGGACCTGACTGTTTTGATTAAGGATCCTGCCATTTATTTATTGCTACAAATAATATATAAACATGTATTCTACTGGGGACTTCAGTTATTTCATAGTATGGTATTTTCCTTCGTGGGTGTATGTGAGACATGGCTTTGTAACATGTCACCCCATCCTATACAATAACATGGCCATCTTGCACATACCTGTGAGTTCAAAGAGCTGTGCCTGCAGGTCCTCCACCTCCCCCCTGGCCTCCACCAGAGCTTGGTCTGCCTCCTGGAGCCTCTCCGCTGCTGCTGTGATGGTGGTGGCAAGCTCAGTGTTCATTGCTTTCATGGCATCATGCTCTGATCTCAGCTTGCCCAGCTCCACATGCACCTTGACCACTTCATCAGCACTCCTAGTCAGCTCGTCCATCACCTCTGCAACCTTCTTCTCATAGCTGGCTACATCTCGCTCATACTTCTCCTCCCACAACCTGTGTTGGCTCTCTAGCTCCGTCTCCAAAGATTTCACCCTGTCCTTCAAGCCATCACCCTCCTGTCCTCGAGATTTCACCAGTTCCTTGAGCTCAGCTGCCAGCTTCTCTCCCTTGTCCTTGGCAAGCTTCAATCCAGTCCTTAACTCGTCCAATTCCACCTTATTGACTTCATCCTCATCCTTCAGATGCTTCACCTCTGCTTTCCTTTGCTGGTTCTCTTTTGTAAGGCTAGACTTCTCATCTTTCAACCCTTCAACTTCTGATTGAAGTTTGTTGACATGCTTCCTGGCTGCATCCAGCTTTGAGCCAGAGTCCTCCACCACATTGTTCAGGAGCTCACACTGGTTCTGCAGTTCCTCCTTCTGCCTTGCCAACCCTTCACAATGCTCCCTCATACTGGCTATCTCTGCCTGCAGGGAAGCTTTCTCTGATTGCCTGTCATCGCCAGAAGTCCTCAGAACCTCAACCTCCCGTTTCATCATGGCCATCTTGCTCTCAAAATCAGTTTCCTGCTTGACGATGCCAGCTGATGTTGCTTCTCTCTCCTGCTGAAGTTGATCCATCTGAGCAGTGGTGGCATCCTTCTCTTGGTGGAGTAGCTCTAGCTCAGCGGCCATCTTGCGTCGGGCATCCTTCATCTTGACCAGCTGTTCCTTGAGTTTCTCGCTCCTCTGCTCAGCCCGACCCTTCAGGCTCTGCTCCTTGGTCAAAGCATCTCTCAGTTTAGTTAACTATACAGGGAAAAGGGTGGAGAGTTATTGCAAGAAAATATATCAAACATATTGACATAATTGCTAATGTAAATATGGAATCATTATTTTGATTATTATATTTATAAACTAGCTAACTGTTTATCATCATGGTTGACACATCAGTTCCCTTGTTAATATCTCGTTTCCTTCAGTCTCGATACAAACTAAACATTGTGCATCATTATACAGAAAGCGATAAAATATTTATTCCTCAATTTAACAAAAATAATAACTATAATAAAAGTGACAACACACCTATTAAGAAATGCACACATTTTGTAACTTTCATTAATTATAGGTTACCATAAAAACCAATGTTAGTATTAACATTGTCAGCATGTAATGCATACTTACTTCCTCTGTCATCTCTAGTCTCTCTTGCTCTATCCTAGCCATGCTGTCCTTCATCCCCTCAACCTCAGCCTTCAACTCATCCTGTGCAGCCCTGCTAGTCTCTGACTCCTGGAATTCACCACCAAGTTCTTCCTGCTTCTCCTGCAAGCTTGTATTCTCTTCCGCAAGTCCCTTTTCTCTCTCATGCAAGTTTTCATTCTCCTCAATAAGCTCTCTTTGTCTGTCCTGCAAGTTTTGATTCTCCTCAGCAAGTTCTTTTTCTCTCTCCTGTAATGTTTCATTCTGCTCCACCAGGAGACTAAGTCTTCCTTCAAGATCTCCATTCTCCCTCTGTAGCCTGTTCAATTCCTCCTCAACTCTTTTCATCTCATTTGCATTCTCCTGAAGGGCTCCTTGATTTTCAGCCATCGTGACATTCTCGGATTTCATTTTGTCCAGTTCTTTCAAGTTTACCTCATTTTCTTGTCTTAATGCAGAAAGTTCTGTCTCTAGTGCATTCATCCTTTCCTCCGAGTCACTTTGTTCTCTTGTAATTTGTTCAATAACTGAATTGAGTTCATCATTTTTCTCATCCAAATCCTTCTTTTGACTGTCTAAAGCACCTATTCGTTCTTTCAGATGTTCCTGCAGTTGCAAAAATACATTCTCTTTCTCTGATATGTCTTTTTCTGCATCTTCTTTTTGAGATATGACAGTTCTAAGCTTCTCCATTTCTTCATCCTTCTCTTGAACAAGTCTGCTTAATTCCTCAATTTCTGCCTGGGAATGTTGACACTTTACTTCACTAGCAGCCAATTGCTCTGATTTTGATTCACCCTTCTGAATTTCTCCCTCAAGAAGGTCAGCCTTTTCCTGAAGGTTTACATTCAGCTGCTGAAGCTCAGTATCTTTGATCTTGAGAGACTCTTCCATGTTCCTCCTCCACTCTTCATCATCCACTGATGCTTCATGTGCAGATTGCAGCTTTGTAGTGAGGCTGTCATTCTGTAAAGACAGTTCCTCTAGCTGACTGGCACTCTTGTCAAGACCCATCCTAACTGTGGTCAATTCTTGCTCTTTTTCTGCCAACATGGCTGTTGCTGTTGACAACTCTTGTTCTTTCTCTGCCATTCCTTCACGCATTTGTGACATCTCTTCCGATACGTCCCCAAGTTCATTATGCTGTTGTTTGATTGCCTGATCCTTTTCATGTATGGCAGTCTCTAGCATGGACACTTGAGCTTGTATCTCATCATTTTTCCTCAAGACTTCTAGGAGCTCATCCTTTGACTCCCCTTCTTCAGGCCCATCAGTCTCAGAGGCAGCAGCAGCGGCAGCAGCAGCCGCGTCCCTCTCTCTTGCTTCAGCCCTCAGCTGAGCAGCTTCTGCTTCAATTTCCCTGTTCTTCTGATTGGCCACCTCAAACTTTGTCTTCATGTCCTTAGCCTTGGTGAGGAGCTTGCCATACCTCAGCTTGCCCTGCTCGACCTCTTGCTTTAGCTTCGCTATCTCTTCTTCCTTCTCTGCAGCCTTCCCACCATCATTCTCATCCTGAGCTGAAGTCTGTCGCATTTCTTCCACTCTTCCCTTTTCTTGAATTATTTCTTCTACCCTTCCCTGTTGTAACTGGACTTCCTGCTGCAAGCTAGCAATGAAGGAGTCCTTCTCTGCAAAGCTGTGGGTCATGCCTTCCAGAGCAGCTTCCTTCTCAGCAAGCCTGGACTGCAGATCCTGGACAACCTCATCCCTCTGCTGCACCTCTCTGTTCAGCTCACTCACCTTCCCATTGACCTCCGTTAACCTCTGGTCCAGGATCTCAGCCTGAGCGTTGACATCCTCCTCTCTGGACATCATCACCTCCTTCAGTGACTTCACTGCAAGCTCCCTCTCTTCTAGCTCTTGTCTCATTCTGTGTAAGGTCTTTTCATATTCTCCAGCTGCTTTGCTCAAAGAGAACAGATTCTCTTCTATATCTTCCTTCGCTCTTAACTTCTCTTGAAGTTCCTCTTCCCTCTTGGTATTTTCTGCTACAGTGTTTCTCAACTGCTTCACCTCCACAACCACTTTCTTGAGCTTCTCACGAAGAGCATGGATGCGATCCTCAAGTTGTGATTTCACAGTTCCGTGTTCCATTTCCATGGTTTTTATCCTCTGTTCCCTTTCTGATATCTGTTGTACCAATTCTGCAGATTCCCCACTGCTGGATGCCATAGAATCTCTCAGCGAGGACAGTTCTTGCTGATATCTGCTCTCAGTTGCTGCTGCCTCTGCTTGCAATGAATCCGTTTTGCTCTTCAGGTTTTCAAATGCAGCTTTAAGAGAAGCAAGTTCTTCTTCTGTTTCCCTCATGTTCTTCTCCATGGCTGACATCTTCTCCTCAGAGTCGGCCTGCATACTGTTCTTTTCCTCCTGCTTTTGGGCAAGTGCTGCCTGGAGTGATGCAAGTTCTTCATTGAAGATCTGCTCTCTTTCAGCCTGCTGCTCACCAACTCTCTCCAAGGCTGCCTTTCTTTGATCCAACTCTTCCAAAACAGTTGTCTTCTCATTGAGAACACTATTTATCTCATCATTCAAACTTGAAATTTGCTGATCCTTCTGCTCAAGAATTTGACTCTGTTCTTGTTTCATAGATTCCATTCTTGTTTGCAGTTTTGAAATCTCATGTGATGACACTTCCTCATTGTCAATGACTTTTTGAGTGAGCTGTTCCAAAATGTCTGACTTCTCTGCGAACTTGTCCTGCAATGAAGTAAACTCGGCATCCTTTTCAGACACTCTTTCCTCCAGTGATTTTGCAAGGACATCTTTTTCTCCAAGTTTTCTTGTTAAGCTTTCAACAGCCTCTTGGAGATCATTAATTTCATGTGTTAATTGCTGCCTAGCATCGACCTCATCATTTGCTGCCCTCTGTATGGACTCTTTCATTATAGTCACCTCCTCTTCCTTCTGTTGTTGTTGCATGTTGACATCTCTTTCCACCTGTGCCAGTTCATCCTCCTTCTCTACTAAGACTTGATGCAGTCCACTGATCTGCTCCTTGGCTAGAGAGAGCTCCTCTACAAGCTGCATTCTCTCTTTGTTCAATGCATCACTCTCACCCTTCAGCATCATCATCTTCTCATTACCAGCAAGAACCTCTTTTTCTGCAGAAGCAATCTTTTCCTTCAACCTTTGCTCTTCCTCTTCATGTTTCACCAGCTGCTCTCCTAGAATAGCCATTTTCATCTCCTTCTCCTCGATGTTAGTTTGTTTCTCTTGAATCACCCTGTCTCTTTCTTCCTGTTCCTTCTGTAGGTCATCTCTGCATGTTTGTAGGCGCTCCAACTCTTCTTTCATATTGCTCATCTCTTTCTCCATTGCGTCATTTCTGGTCTGCATAGATGTTAATCTCTGATCTTCACCCTCTTTCATCTCTCCAAGTCTTGCTTGGAGTGATTCGATCTCCCTGGTAGATGTTTCATTGTCAGCCTGTAAAGAAGTCATTGTATTGTTTCTCTCATTAATGCAATCCTTGAGTTCTCCCAGTTCCTGAAGGCAGGATTCAACCTTTTCCTCCAACTGCTTCACATTCTCTTCAGACTTAGCTTGCCTTTCTTCAGCATCTTGGAGTTTTTCCTTCAAATTGCTGATGGTTCCATCCTGCTCCTGGCTCTTTCCAATTGTTTCATCTAGTTTCTCTCTTATTGATGCAAGATTTGCATCCTTCATTCCCAGAGCCTCTTCTAACTGCCGTTTGTCCTTCTCCAGAGAATCAACAACCTCGGCCTGTTGACTAACCTGCTCAGTCAGGCTTGACAGCTCTGATTCCAACTTCCCAAGCCTCTCTCCAAGTTGTTCTTTTTCTTTGGAAGATATCACGATATGGTCTTTCAGTTCATTTATTGTAGTTTCTGCTTCCAGATTTTGCTTATTCATCTCCTGGTCTTTGTTTTCTACATCCTTTTGTAAAGATTCAACATTTGTTTTCATTTCATCTGACAGTTTGCTATTTTTTTGCACCATGTTGTCATGTTGTATTTTCAAGGCACTGTTCTCTCCGTTGACTGTGTCTATAGTGTCCTTGAGACTGGACATCTCTTTGTTCAATCTCATCTCCAAATCATTGGCATCTTCTTTCTCCTTCTTTAGAAGTTCTAGGTATGACGTCTCCTTGTCCTGGACATTTTTCAAAGCTGCCATTAGCTGCTCCTGCAAGGATCCAGTCATCTGCTCCTTATCATTTAACTGCTCTGATAATTTCTTACATCTCTCCTCTGCCTCCCTAGTAACATTATCCAGCTGGCTCGTGGTGTGTTCCAAGTCTCCTTGTAAGTTCTCCATCTGCTTCTCTTGCTCTGAGATGCTCCTTTGACTGTTCATCAGCTCTGTCTCCAGGTCAGCAATCTGCTGGAGGAGGGAGGACATCTTTGTTTCTGCCTTGCGTCCCTCCTCACTCTGTCCTTCCCTCATCATGTCCAGCTCGCGCTCCCTCTGTGTGATGGTTTTCTCCAGGGATTCTATCCTGAAGCTCTTCTCAGAGCTCTCCTCCTCAAGTTTGGCGCTAGTTTCTCCCGATTCTTTGAGTCTCTCAGACAACACTGACACATCCCTCTCCTTCTCTTGGCACCTCTGGTTCAGGTCTTCCACCTCCCTGGTCCTGTCTTGCACAGATGCTTCCAGTTCTGCCTTCTCTGCAGCAAAGAGGGAACCTTGGTTGTCCATCTGTGTCCTGGCCTGGTCCAGATCCATCTGAAGCATGTTGATGTTGGCTTCTGCCTTCTGCTTCTGCTCTGATAGGTCAGCTGAGTCTTGCTTCAGTTCTGCCACTGTAGCCTGTTATGCATTTACAGAGAAAACATATGAATACACTTTAACAGATATTGCACCATCGTTTTTCAATAATATTTCTGCCTCATTTCTGCCACAGTTGTCTTTAACAGTGATACAAAACAAAATCATGTTCTTGATACTGCACAACAAATATATTCTTACGGCAGGCATACACAACTGTTGTAATTGTAATTCGTCTGGTCTGTGACAGTATAATAGTAAAAAGCAAGGAACAATTAATCACTTATAATTGTAATAGACGATTTTAGGTAGAGAAGTATATGAAATGGTATCTACTCAAGAAATACACACATGTAACACAAGTAGACTGATATTGCATGCAGCTAATAAGGCAAATCAACTTATCATGTTAGTGAACAAGTCTATTCAAATGACTCACTACTAGCCAAACACTTTTTGGGCTAGGGCGAATCATAATAACCCACCTCAAGTTTGGCTCTGGACTCTGCAGACTGATTGAGGTCTGAAGTTAATGCTTCAATCTGCTCTCCTAGTTTCCCTAGTCTCTCCATCGACTCCTCCTTCTCCCTCTCCATCTGCTCCAGTTGGCTCCTGGTCTGATCAAGCTCTCCCTGTGAAGTCTCTGCTTGTCTCTCCTTTTCCTTCCCTTGCTCCTCCAGTCTCTTCATCAATTCCTCCTTCTCCCTCTCCATCTCCTGCAGCTGGCTCCTGGTCTGATCAAGCTTTCCCTGTGAAGTCTCCACTTGTTTCTCCTTCTCTTTCTCCTGCTCCTCTGCCTCCTGCAGTCTCTTCATCAATTCCTCCTTCTCTCTCTCCATCTCAACCAGGGACTGGAATTCAGTCTCCATCTTACGCTCCACAGAAACCATCTTCTCCTCAAGACCTGCAAAGAGATATGAAAGTGAATACTTAAACACAATCATAGAATAATGAATAGTTGTACAAACTGAAAGAAATTTACAGAATGCTGGAAATAAATCTCTTTGTTGACATTTTTTATCTATTCACAACACAAACTTTTCATCATACTTTCTTCAAAGAGTAGAAGTGCAAAACCGCAAGCAGATTGATTTTGTCTGATGACCATAGTAGTAATATCATTGATCAATCATACTGGCTAATTCAAGGACACTATGTATTTATATTAAAAATCAAAGAGCGTAACTTCCAACTAATTACAAAATCACTCAGTTCTATCATGTCCTCCATTGTTGAGATTTTGCACAAGATTATTGCATGGGTTAGAACTATACATGTTGACCAAGGGTAATAATAATCCTACAGTGCTCAGAAACCCTGTTTTAAGCACTAGTATATAAATGCAATTTATTATTATCATCATAATTTGTATTGAGCCTACCATCTTTCTCCTCCTCCAGCTGGACCATCTTGAGCTCCATGGTAACATTGTCCTCAGCCAACACTGCCCTCTGTTGTTCCGTCTCAGACAGTCTACTACTGGTCTCATCTAGTAATGTCTGCAGTGAGCTGGTCTTCTCTTCTCGCTCAGCCTGAAGGAAATCAACGGCAATAACAAATTAACTCTAATTGCACTAATTAATTAGTTTACAGTCTCAATGCAATTTTAAACATGAATACACATGCAGAGCTATACTGTTGTACAGTAAGGTGATTACTGCAGAGAGTATATTTTCATGCACAATAATTGTAGCTCTATACCTCTGAAGTAATTTCTAACAATTACTAGATGTTTTTCTTCTTTATACAGTTATGGTTTAAATACAAGTTAACTTATCTTTTCATTCCTTTCCGGACAACAAAGCTCATTATATGCACTTCTACTATTATATCTCTAAGTTTGCGGTATTAAAAACAATGTTTTAACACAATTTGGCCAGCCAAACATTTATGGTATAGTTTAATCATTAAAATTCAAATTATGATTTAGACAGAACTCAACGTATCACTATCAATGCAGCAGGGTATTTCTATGTTGGGGGAAGGGGGATGTATATTAATCATGAAAACAATTACTGAATGATTAATAGCAGCTTAAATCATGCAATGGGATTTTCAGTGATTTGCAAATCATCTTAAATCATTTTAAAATCTAAATTAGGGCACTCATGCAAAATATGGGATTACCTAACCATTGATGAATAACGGAATAAAGGGCTGAACAATGAATTCATATGAACTATTCAAATACTACATGTATAGAATGTAAAATTATAAATCAAACATAGTCAGCAATCAATGGACAACTTTCACCAAACTCAATTCCAGCAAATAGAGAAAGATGAAAGAAAAAATCAAATACTTTTTTTTAAAAAGGAGATAGAATGAGAAGTAATCCTTATCATTGGGTGGAAAATTGTTTGAGCCTAGAATGATCCTCAGATGTTAATTTGATAAATTGGTACACGGTAGATGGTGCACTATAAAGCATACATTAAATTTGTACACTGCACACACACACATAATGTATAAAGCAATGTAGCAATTGTCATAAGTAATCAGGCAAATGAGTAAATATCAATGACATTTAAAGTCATAATTCTTCATGAATCATACAAGTAGGATTTAAACCTACATACATTTTTATCAAAATACACTCTTTAGAATCAATGTGGATGCTTCAAAAATATTTAATGTTATAATTCCTTGAAAGGGGGGGGGGGGGTAAGAAAATAGTATTGCTGTAAAAACAAGAACATACAATGAAGCTACTTATAAATAGAAATTCCTTTTGCCAGATGTAGTGCAAAATACAAAAACAGTGGTAACAATTTTCTTTTTTGGAAGTTCTCCTCTAGAACTTTAAAGCACAAGTAAAACATGCAAAATAAAACAACAAACTGAAGTAACTGTGGCATCACTCTATTACTGCAGACCAAAGACAGTAATTTAATATGCATGCATTCATGCAGAGAAACATGCAGTTCCAGTTGCACAACAGATAAGCAGGATGAAACACTGTGGTAATATGTGGTCATATAAAGAAAAAATGTAATTCACCCATATTGTCATACTTTATGTCTACCATGGAATTATCATTGAAAATCAAACATGCCAATGTTTCAAATTTAAATTTATGGAATGTGCATTATAATAACTTCAGACTAACCATGAATCAGTCTTATAACTTTTTAACATTTCAACACTTTATCTAATTTCTTCCTTGTTTCTGAAAAATGCATTCATTTTTAGAATGATATAAACCAAAGTATTGTTATGTAAAAGGTTAACAGAAAATGGTTAGTAGTATGTAAAAAGGTAAACATGCAATAGTTAGTAGTATGTAAAAAGGTAAACATGCAATGGATAGTAGCATAGGACTCGACAGTTAGGAGACAGAGGTTTGCTGGATTTGGTTTGATTGCTGACCATGTGAGATTGAGCTGCTTTGTATTGATCAGTCAGCTCCACTAGCCTCGACTCAACACTGACCCTCCGTTTGACCTCCTCGTCAACATGCTCCTGAGCCTCAGAGAGTCTTGAGCTAAGACTATCCACCTCAGCTGTAAGGTCTGATATCTGTCCCTGCATCACTGAGTCATGTATCACTTGGTTCTGTACACAAGGGAATAATGAATGTTTTCATTAATTTATTACCCCTGGTCATTTGGTACAGTTCAGACATGCACAACTATCTTGTACACATTCTCAACTCGATGGGGAGCATACTAGCCCCAGTCTACCATATATAGAAAACCAAAGAACGACATTAGTATTATTTATTATTATTTATAGTCTCAGAAGAGCATGGCAACCAAGGGGCTCATAAACTGGCCTAACCCAAGGTAACGGGGATTATTGGCTCGATCTCAGTGCACTGGAAAACTTGTTATAGTATTTGAAAGCCATTCACCCTATAAAACTCTCCCCGACAGCTGAAAGGTTTGATACTGTCCTATGCCAGGCTGCAACTCGTGTAATTTAATTATGTTTAATAATACTAGAAAGGATAAAGTAATGAGCTCTGGCTGTACTATGACTCAGATTGTTATACTGGTGCTCTAACCAGCTACAGCTTAGCTGGTGGCTCATCACAGTGATCCCTTGAATACTTAAGCTGATCAGGGCCCCCATTGCAGAAAGAGTTGCAATCGATTGTCAAGTTGCAATTACTTGCAAGTCAGAAAATATGCACATTTTAGCAAATCAAATTTGCGCATTTAGTCACATGTTCTAACTTGCAATTAATCACAACTTCGCAATTGATTGCAACTCTTTCTGCAATGGGGCCCAGAATCTATAAACTTGGCTCATACCTGAAAAGGACCTGAAAAGGGTCAATGCATATCATAGCAGTATTCACATCTATGATATAAAATGTACAATAAATTAATTAATATTCAAAGTATTAATGATTTGTCCTACCTGTTCCACCTGTGATGTCAGTTCTTGGATTCGCTCCTCCAGTTCTTTCTTCTCCTTCCTGATGTCATCAATCATCCTTGTTGCTTCATCCTTCTCTTCTTCCACCTGCAGTATCTGCTTCTTATTCTGTCTCATGGTCTCCTCATCAGTTTCTATGGTCATATTGTGGGGGGAAAATAAACAAAATATATCATTTGAATAAAGAGTCTTCAATCCTTTGCAATTTTGTACCAAATACAGGAAATGAAAGCTCCATTCCTTTCTTCTCGATCTTAAACTCTTCTTCTACCTGCAGTATCTACTTCTTATTCTGTCTCATGGTCTCCTCATCAGTTTCTATGGTCATATTGAGGGGGAAAACAACATTACAAATATATGAAAAAAGAGTTCCATTATTTTGCAATTTTGTACCAAATACAAGAAATTACAGCTCCATTTCTTTTTTCTCAATCTTAAACTCTTCTTCTACCTGCAGTATCTGCTTCTTATTCTGTCTCATGGTCTCCTCATCAGTTTTTATGGTCATATTGTGGGGGGAAAACAACATTTAATTAAAAAATAAATGAATAAAGAGTCTTTATTCCTTTGCAATTGTGTACCAAATACAGGAAATTTCAGCTCCATTTCTTTCTTCTCGATCTTCAACTCTTCTATTATCTACTCCTCTCAAAGCTGATTTACCTGCTCCTCATTCTGTGTGATCAAATGCTTATTCTTATTAACAAAATTGGAACAAGAAGTACAGTTTTGCATACAAATATCATCTCAACATTCATGTACATGTATTGCATAATATACAGTATGTATATTTTAAAATTATTTACTAAGAAACTCTGCTACTATTTAGAGTCATAAACTCATTTTTGAAAGTTGTTATTTTAACTATGAAATAGCAAGCCCTAGCAAGAGGTAGCTAGAGCATGTATGACTTATAATTGATAATTTCTTATCAATATATGAGAGAATGGTAAAACTATTATATTTTGCCTACCTAGTTGTGCCTTGATGTCATCAAAGTCCACTAGTCTGAGCTGCAGATTGCCCTTCTCATCCTCCAGCTCAGCAACCTGGTTCTTCAGCGCATTCACCTCCTCAACCAGGGCATCCACCTGCACCAACAATCACAAGAAACAATACAGTAATATCAGTATCAGTATTAGTAGTAGTATGCTCCCCTGGGAGTTGAGATGGTTCTTCAGCCCAGTCACCTCCTCAACCAGGGCATCCACCTGAAGCAGCAATCACAAGAATCAATGGATGATTTGGACTTGAATATACCAGAACATACACCAATACAATCCTGTATTCATTAAAAAAGGAATATTATATGAACATACATTATCAAAGTTACATATTAAGGATATAAAGTAATTTCAAGCTAATAACTGAATTTATTTGTGACAGAATTTTTAAAATTATTGTTGAATGGTAAAAAATAAATGCAAAAGACCAACCATCATAAGCAGAGTGAATGGTGGACTTGATTTAATAACATTAATGATATCAATATCAACGTCACAAACGATAATGATATTATATTGCATGTATTATTATTAGGTGTTACAGTGACAATAATAAAATGTCACAATGTGTATTTGGAATTTCACCTTGATTTAACGAGGATTTAATGAGGAGTTTCTTTAGAGTAAAGAACATCAGCTTTATATTAAAAATCTATCACTAGAAGCTGATACATGTTGTGCATGTAAAACTGCCATACTCTGTAAGTGTACAACAAATTGGCTGCCAAGAGATATTTCAAGAGCTTGTTCAATCTAAGCATGTGCACAACAGATTGCACAGCCCCATCTGCAGCAACTCTTGTCTCATCACCATGCATTCTGTGACATTAAAGGGACTTAGTAACATTGTCCAAATCCTCAAAAGGAATTCTAGCAGTTCCTTCATACCTTGTTGTATTCGTATTAACAATAAAATCATGGGACAGGTTTCGGTTTTTCAAATTTCCCTTTCGTTAAAAAGATATTTACGATTGAAGTTTTCAGTTGTTAAATAATCCAACGGATCGCGAAAACCGTGTACAAAGTGAATGCAATGAGTTTGTGAATATCACTTTGCATTTTTGCTCATTACTCAGCCATATATTGTCCATTTGACTTGAAATTTTCACACAATACCCTGTGGACATATCAGATAACAACAATATACATTGTACCAACCATTTATCACTTTTTGCACATATCAACAAAGTTACTAGATCCCTTTAAGGCAGTATGTCAAATAAACTTCCAACATTTGAGACAAGCTGACGCCACGACATCATCAACGTAAATTCACTAGCCTGAAGAGTTGAGGCAAGGGGCAGCCAATCGTTGTATTCCATTACAATAGAATTCCCTTTCTCATGTAAATAAGTGCTCCTGAATGCTCTAGAATGCTCATGACAAAGGACAAAAGCAACCAAAACAGTAGTAAGATGGCCGCCTAGATGCAACCACTGTTCACCAAGCCATGGATAGGCTAAATTCTATCCAATCATTTCATTTCAATGGGCGACGTTCCCTCATGCTCACCTCCAATTGCTGATGATCCATGTGAGAAAACACATATGTGAAATGACTCTCCATAATCAGCCAGTACACCTTCTGACTAGAAGCCCACACGAATCCCAAGATCTTCACAATAAGCCACACTAGCCACATGGTACTACTATGTACTAATATCAGTAGAAATGTATGTATAGCACAAACAAACTGCTAAGCAATGACATGGAAAGTCTTTTCCCTTTGCATAGCCAGCTGTTGTCTGTACTTTGCACTGTTAGATATGTGGAGTATAAAAGAGGATTGTGTTTGTAAGCATCTGTAGTGTTTAATCCTTATCATGCCAGAGATATCACAACTCCATATACTTGTGTGTGTAGTTCCATGCAAATTGTTCCACCAGCACTGTGTGGGTTTACATGAATGGCAGTCTGGTATAAGCTCAGGAAAATGTAACAATTGTCCCCTTCTAAAGAACACTGATACCAGGTGACAAAAGTTTAAAAGGAATCTATTCATACAGTGTCCAAGTCATTAACTCCTAAGTGAAGTGAGGACTAGTGCAAGAATACTTATTGTATATGATACAAAGTAATGAGGCATTCAAAAGGGCAATGTTTAATCAAATTGGTTAAAAAAAGAAAATAGGAAGAATACAGAACACTGGAGAGACTTGCTTTTCATCCCATGAAAGGGAAGTTATCCAACACTTTTTGTTGACCTACATGTATTGCATGATTTTCTATTCCCTTATGTTGTATAACTTGTTGGGTGACTTGTGTTTGATGAAAGAGGAATGTGGGTGAATTTTGTTGTTGTAATAGTTGCTATACTATGACAATTCATCATAATAGCTATAACTGTGGAATAATGACAGGAACTGTAATAATCCTACTGATAGAATGAAAGAATTGTATGAAAGCGTGACTATGCACACAATGCCCTTACCCTTTCCAATCCCTGCACCTGTTCCTCCAGTGCTTTCACCTTGTTCTTGGCCTGGGTCTTTAGTTTACTAAACTTCTCCTCAGCCTTTGATTTGTAATCAGCAATCTCCGCTTCCTTCTTCTCCACCTCTCCCTTCTGTCCGTCCAGCTCAACCTTCCTTTCCTCTAACTCTCTTTGTAGCTCCTGTGTCCTTCTATCAAGCACTGCTTGACTTTCCTGTAAGGATTGTATTTCCTCCTCCTTACGCTTCAGCCCTTCTTGCAAGTCTGATACTTCTCCCTTTCCATTCACTACTTCTCCATCCAATTCCACTATCCTTCTTTCAAGCTCAGCTATTCGCTCCCCATCTGTCCTTTCACTTTCCTCCCCATGTTGCTTCAATCCATCCAGTTCTACCCTTGAAGAGTCTAGATCAGCTTGTATGGCTTGTAATCTTGCTTCCAGTTCCCTATTTGTGTTTTCTAATTCTTCCTTCAGTCTATCGCTCACCTCTTTCTCCTTCTCCCTCTCTGTCCTACTATCTTCCATCTCTGCATGAGCCTTTTCTACCACTGCTCTTTGAGCTTCCAGATCCTTTTCAAGCTCTGAAATCCTTTCTTCCAGCTTGCTTTTCTCTGCTTCTCTATCAGTCTGTATTTCCTCCTCCTGTCTCTTGGCTGATTTACTGCCCTCTTTGACTGCCTCTAGCTCTGCCCGTGTGGAATCCAGCTCTGATTGGGATGTTTCTAGCTCTGATCGAGCTGTCTCTGCTTCTGAGCGAGCCTGCTCAAAGCTCTGTGCCAGTGTGGAGTACTGTGCACTAGCCTGGTTGTAAGCCTGTTCATACTGTGCTAGGGCTGCCTTCAGGGCTGTCACTGCATTGGTGTTCTCTGCTGCGTCAGATTCAAGCTTTGACTTCGCCTCTCTAGCTTCTTGCAGTTCCTTTTCCATCTGTTCCCGTTCCTTCTTCCATGCTTCTTCCTGCATTTACAAATACACAATGAATAAAACTTTAACAAGAATGGCTATATGTTAATTTAATTCTTTAAGCCATTAACCCATTCCCTACAGGAATCTGGTGGGCCCTGTACAAACTCTATAAGATTGCCAAATCTAGTAGGGAACAGGTTAATAAACATGTCATACGACTCGTGCATGCATCTGAATCACACATTTTAATGTTGTGTTCTTTATTTTTTAGAAATATTTGACAGTACTGATCTTCTAATAACTGAAACAATACAGAATATACATGCAGCATTGTATCATTCACATTTTTAATCAAACAATATTAACCATATATCATAACAGGGCCACGTTGCAGAAAGAGATACAATCGATTGTACGTTACAATTAATTGTGAAATGTGCATGTTTCAACCAGATTTGTGCATTCAGAGCACATGATCTGACTTACAATCAATTATAACTTATAATTAATTGTATCTCTTTCTGCAACAGGGCCTAGAAAAGGATAAGGATCCCAAAGTCCTGATCAGGTCAATACGCAATTTTTAAAATTCATACAAGTATATGTTCAGAAAGATAACCTATTGACAAAAATGTTTAATTTGCTATAACATGTATTCTCTACATATCCTAGGCAAATATTTTCCGGACCAGTCTTGAATGGGTTCACATTAATCTGCAATGATACTATAGGGCAATTCCACGCCAAATGAGCCAAAAGTGGGAAAAATCAAAGGAAGATTATTTCTGATCTTGTTTATTTTTTCTGGATTATTTTTTCATAAATCATGATCACATAATGATATCTTTCAGTTTACATGATTAAAAAAAATATTGGGCACCATACATGAACCTATACACATGGGACTACACAGTGCCTATTTCTAGATTTTCTTTATTTTTTGCATTCCTTTCTAATATTTTTCTGTTTTAAGGTACCAAATTGGATGATTGAATATCACAATATGTGTTCAGATTAAAAATTCAGTCTTTTGAGAGCCCTAAAGTATATTTTTAATGAATAAAAAACTCTGTCCTTCCGTTACCGAACAGTGAAGCAATTAACTTTTTGTAATTAATATACCAATAGACATATTTTTTTCAAATAAGTGTTGTAATTCTCTTAGAACATTAGGGAATAGAATAACATGATAGTCCTCTTAACTTCACAGAGATTGGATCATAACTAAAGAACTTGAAAATCCATGTCCATTTTGATGTCCTTCCGTTACCGGCCTCATTAGTGTCCATATCTAATAAACAAAATGTTTTTAAAAAAATTTAAAAAATAGGAAATCAAAGGTGTCCCACCAAGAGTCTCAGAAATGTAATTTACAATGATGAATCACAAGCAGGATCCTGGAATTATTTGATTTAATTTCAAAAATTGCGTCTGAATGTCCTTCCGTTACCGTGGAATTGCCCTATAGTGACACAGGATTCCCTTACATTGTCGACAAACTGTTCCTGCATGGATCTCATCTGCTCCTTGGTGACCCCCAGCCTGTCCCCCAGGGCTGCCATGCTGGTCTGGTGGTCAGTCAGAGTCTTGTCCTTCTCACCCACCTCTGTCTGTAGCATGTCAATCATCCTCACCTTGGCTTCCAGGTTCTCCTCTGCCTCCTCACACCGCTGCTCCAAGCGCTGCACAGTTAGCAAAACAAAAACATACAACGATAACCACCATTATAAAGATTCTTTAATTGTCTTCTTAATAGCTATGTTAGCTTGTGGTATTCAATAACCTTCATATCAAATTCTTCTCATCATCATCTCATCGCTGCTCCGATTTATGCAACTTTAACAGAACTGAATTAATTCATTATCTCATCTCCAATGCCTCTTTCTCATCAGATTATTGGTTCTCTCCTTTCAACTGCCTCTGTCTGTAGCTTGTTGATAATCTGTACTTTGGATTTCATATTCTTCACTATTTGCTGAAAGTACTGCTCAATCTTCTGCAATGACATTTCAAACTGGATTTCAGCCTTATGGATTGAAAAAAAGAATGTCATAATCTGATCCTAATAACCAGTGTTGTCATGTTAGTTTAATCTGATCCTAATAACCAGTGTCGTCATGTTAGTTTTTACCAAACCGTTTCATACATTCTTACATAAATCACCATTTTACATCATATGAGATGCACCATCTGAATTATTACAAAACAACTCATTCAAATATATAGGGCAAATAATTGCATGAAGGCTCTACAGACTTGTGTTTTATGACTTGCCCAGATACAATACTTGACTATATTTGTTACATTAATTTGCCACTCTGTTTCAGAGCACTCTAAGAGAAATCTCTAATGAACAGTAGAAACCCTTTTTCTTAGAATAATTTGGATCTAGATTTCTTGCCCTGATTTAGCAAGTGAGTTCAAAAAGTACTTGCCCTGATTGATTTTTACTTGCAGGATGGCAAGTTGGTTTGTAGAGCACTGGCATGTATTGGAATTACCTTGATCTCCTGTCCTTGCCTTGCCTCCATCTCCCCTTTCTCCTGCCCCTCATACACCTGGAGCTTCTCCTCCAGGACCAGTCTCTCCTTCTCAAACCTCTCCCTCTCCTGCCTCAACACGGCCTCCTTGGACTCAGCCTCATCAGCCAGCTGTGTCATGGTCTCGTCAGTCTTCTCCATCTTGCTTCGCATATTTTCAAGAACCTTGTTCAGATCTTCAATAACCTTGTCTTTCTGAACACACTCCTCCTGAATGACCTGCAACAAACAGGAAAGAAAGGCTGTGTTCACAATCTTAACAAAATCTTATCAAGAACTTGTTTATCTCCTCAATTACCCTGTCTTTCTGAACACACTCTTCCTGAATGACCTATAACAAAAAGGAAAGAAAGGGTGTGTTCACAATCTTTCCATAATGTTCTCAATAACATTAGATCCTTGATTGCTTTGTCTTTCTGAACACACTCCTCTTGAATGACCTGCAACAAACAGGAAATAAAAGCTGTGTTCACAATCTTTCAATAATGTTCTCAAGAACCTTATTTAGATCCTTGATTGCCTTGTCATTCTGAAGACATTCTCCCTGATGTACATCTACTAAACAGGACAGAAAGAACATATTCAGAAACTGCACAATTATTCTAAAGAACTTCACTGATATTCAGATCCACAATCACTTTGTACTTTTGGCACTTATCTATCATCTTGCAGTACCTGTAAACTAACATATATTAGAGGCCATGCTCACAAACAGATGTTGCGTTGAAAAGTTAAATACATTATCACTAAACAACTATTTAATAACTACCATCAAAACGATGTGAAATAGTACATATGCACAATGATGAAAGGATAAATATGAATACAAATAAGAAGTGCCTACAAGTATTGACTAAATTATGCATTGGTAATGAAAATGAAAATGTAATAGAAATTTGAATCAAAATAGCATGGTGCTGGTAAGATAATATTTCAGGACTGGAGTCCTGCTTGAGAGTTGAGAGGTGTACATTGAAATGGAAGAATGTACCATGAACCTGGGGTAGTAAGGGATTACACCAAGGGTGCACAGGGTGATGGAAGAATGTACCATGAACCTGGGGTAGTAAGGGATTACACCAAGGGTGCACAGGGTGATGGAAGAATGTACCATGAACCTGGGGTAGTAAGGGATTACACCAAGGGTGCACAGGGTGATGGAAGAATGTACCATGAACCTGGGGTAGTAAGGGATTACACCAAGGGTGCACAGGGTGATGGAAGAATGTACCATGAACCTGGGGTAGTAAGGGATTACACCAAGGGTGCACAGGGTGATGGACGAATGTACCATGAACCTGGGGTAGTAAGGGATTACACCAAGGGTGCACAGGGTGATGAAAGAATGTACCATGAACCTGGGGTAGTATTAAGGGATTACACCAAGGGTGCACAGGGTGATGAAAGAATGTACCATGAACCCGGGGTAGTAAGGGATTACACCAAGGGTGCACAGGGTGATGAAAGAATGTACCATGAACCTGGGGTAGTAAGGGATTACACCAAGGGTGCACAGGGTGATGAAAGAATGTACCATGAACCTGGGGTAGTATTAAGGGATTACACCAAGGGTACACAGGGTGATGAAAGAATGCCATGCACACTGCAAACTACATTGTATAACCTTAACCTTCTAACATGACACCAAACTAAAAGCCACACCTATCCCTATAGCACACAGTATGAACCTTACCTTGATAGCCTTATCCCTTCCCTCTAGAACCTGGCCCTGGTCTTTACTCATCAGCTGAGCTCCATGGGCCTGGTGTTCCAGGACCGAGACCTGCTCACTCTGTTCCAGGATCAACTGGTCCTTACGAACAAGCTGTTCCAGTACCTCCCTGGACTTGGTCTCTTCCTCTTGTAACATCCTCTACATTAGAAAGCATATTCAGTGTCCCCACCATTATCATGTAACATCCTCTACATTAGAAAGCATATTCAGTGTCCCCACCATTATCATGTAACATCCTCTACATTAGAAAGCATATATTCAGTGTCCCCACCATTATCATGTAACATCCTCTACATTAGAAAGCATATTCAGTGTCCCCACCATTATCATGTAACATCCTCTACATTAGAAAGCATATATTCAGTGTCCCCACCATTATCATGTAACATCCTCTACATTAGAAAGCATATTCAGTGTCCCCACCATTATCATGTAACATCCTCTACATTAGAAGGCATATTCAGTGTCCCCACCATTATCATGTAACTTCCTCTACATTATAAAGCATATTCAGTGTCCCCACCATTATCATGTAACATCCTCTACATTAGAAAGCATATATTCAGTGTCCCCGCCATTACTTGTAACATCCTCTACATCAGAAAGCATATTCAGTGTCCCCACCATTATCATGTAACATCCTCTACATTAGAAAGCATATATTCAGTGTCCCCACCATTATCATGTAACATCCTCTACATTAGAAAGCATATTCAGTGTCCCCACCATTACTTGTATGCCCTGAAAATTGTTTGATTTCATTTTGTTTTCATGCCTGAATTGTGATCCCAAACATTTGAGGAAAGACAGCTGTTCAACTTTCATTCAGTAACAGTTCAATACCATGGGTCCTCAATATCCAATAGTATTCAAATACATTCAAACTCTTCATGCAGCGCTACTAGTATTTTATGATGGATGGAATTTAGCAATAAGGAAATTAAAGGAACTTCCATATCATATCATCATCCATTCAATTGCTTCAAATGCATATAGCAAACAACTTAAATGGATCTTTAATTTCAAAAGCATGAATATGAAAGGTTATGATCCATATAAGAGAAACATGGTCTTTCACACATGCAGTCTACATGCATGCTAGCAAGGGGAAAAGGGTTTTCCTCAAATTACTGCACCAAAATCAGGCGATGGTTCTGTCATGCAAGCATCATGAATAATGGTAAGTTCATTAAGCAATCACTTTGAAAATGTTGGGCAAATATTGAACAGAAAATGACAAGGAACAGTTGGAACTGTTTAAGATTTGATATTGAAACAAAATGGACATACAATGAATAGAATGGAAGTCAATATTTAGATGAAATCACTAAAAAGTATAAAATATGTATGATTTAATTATTTATCATACCGAGGATTAATAACAATTTGACAATAATTATTATTTCATGTTATTTCCTTTTCTTTAAGCTTATTGATGATTATAATAAGAAATTAATTAATTAGATCAATATAAAATATGATGCAACATTTATGTTTGAAAGAAAGGGTGTGAAAACCATGCACTTTTGAAATGGAACTTAAATGAACTGTGATCAAGTCAATGCTCATAGAAAATAGTGCATCTAATTTGATTGAAACATAATGGCCCAAATTTGTCATCAGTGGCAGAACTTTAGTCTGGGCTAAAAAGGCAGAAAACTACCAGGAACCTGTTAAACCTTGTTGCACCTGTGGACCCATTGATGGTTGCCATTTGCCATCAGAGATATTATAATTGTTTCCTTTCATTTTCCAGTCAATCCCTCTAGTTCTGTTTAGGCATCAGGACAATGGGCCACTTGTAATTCAAGTCATAGTATAGTCAGTCATCAGTAAAATTGCGTCCTGGATCATCCAGCACATTATATTGCTTGTGACCGGTTATACCATTACTGAAGTGGCAAGGGGATCTTTGTCCTAATGCCTTGAAACAGAACTAGAGGGATTGACTGGATAATGAAAGCAAACAATAAGAGTATCTCCCATGGCAAATAGCAACCATCAATGGGTCTACAGGTGCAAAATGGTTTAAACAGGTTACTGGTAGTTTCTGTCTTTTTAGCCCAGACTTTAGTTGTGCCACTGATGAGAATTTGGGCCAATATGGTTTTAAATAGATATTTGATGAAAAAAGGTACAGCTTCAAATATGGAATAAGAAAAATATTGTGATGTATATGAAATGTTTGTTGACAAAAATTAATTTCAAACATCTTGTCCATTACATAACTATTTCTAACCTCAAGGTCTGCTATTCTGTTGTTGAGTTGTGTTGTTGGTGCTGTATCCATGACGACTGCAGCCCCACCACTCCTCACAGCTTCCAACATGGCATCTCTCTTCTCTATCATCTTCTCTTTCTCCTAATAATACAAACAAGCAGAGCAAAGATATTCATCTTCAAAGAATCATTTCAATGTTTGCCATAATACAAATATTTCCCTTTTAAAATTCTCATACTTCATCTTAAGGCCTTCAACATTGTCACTTCAATATTTTGTATCCATAACTGATTTGGGTCAAACTCAAAGCCATTTGAGTTACTGTTTAATAGCGAATTGCCTTATATTGCCTAGATCAGCAAGACTGTCTATACCCTGCAAATGAACCACATTTCCTCCCATCACCATTTCCGTTTATCAGGTTACATTTGACATAGAAAACGTTTTACTGTCTTTTACTGTGTTCTAGTTTTTATAATATGATACATGTTTTTTCTTTAATTTAATTAAAATTACCTGTACTTTGCAAATCATTCTTCTCTCTGCTAATCTATTCTCTGGTAACATTTGTTATTATTTGAAGGTATTTATCTGTCATCGAGTATTGCCTGTTTTGTCACTGATAATGTCTCCCAGCTCTGTTTGGTTCTTGTGTCTTTCAGCAAGAACCTCTGTTTGGTTCTTGTGTCTTTCAGCAAGAACCTCTGTTTGGTTCTTGTGTCTTTCAGCCAGAACCTCTGTTTGGTTCTTGTGTCTTTCAGCAAGAACCTCTGTTTGGTTCTTGTGTCTTTCAGCAAGAACCTCTGTTTGGTTCTTGTGTCTTTCAGCAAGAACCTCTGTTTGGTTCTTGTGTCTTTCAGCAAGAACCTCTGTTTGGTTCTTGTGTCTTTCAGCAAGAACCTCTGTTTGGTTCTTGTGTCTTTCAGCAAGAACCTCTGTTTGGTTCTTGTGTCTTTCAGCAAGAACCTCTCACTCTCATCATGCTTTTCATTAATCAATTGTCAACATTGTTTATATCTTAACCAATTCAGACTGATATATTTTGCTATAAGATGCATTCTCTGCTAGACCCCAGCCTGAGTATCTTGGGTTGTTACCTGTAATTCAGCGATCCTTCTTCTCTCTTGTTCCTCTAGCTCATTGATCCGCTGCTCACATTCTCTGATCCGATTATCCCTGTCATTCAGTGTGGCTTGTTTGCCATTGACAATGTCCTCAAGCTCGGTTTGTTTCTTCTTGCTTTCTGCGAGAGCCTTCTCACTTTCATCAAACTTCTTCTTCATCAGCAGCAACTTGCCTCTACTGGACGCTTCCTCCGTTTCACCATCCTACAAGAAACAAGAATAGACATTATTGGCTATGAAATACGGAAAGTATCCTTTGGAACTATTTATTAGCATATTCTACTGATTTATTATCTATGTACAGTAACCATAACAGCACTTTGATCCCTCTGTGTTATCATCCTACAGTAACACACATCAAACATTTATGGCTAAAGAGTTATAATAAACCACATCATCATCATAGTCATTATCATCATTACTATCATAAACATTTAACCACTATTGTTGTTGTAATCATCACCAGGTTCATTATTGTCTAGTCATCATTAACATCATCATCACCATCATCATCAACACCACCACCAACATTATCATCATCATCATCATCATCATCATCACCATGTTACCTTGGGCTTGGTCCCTGCTGTTTTGCCCCCCTTTGCCTCCTCTAGCTGCCCAGTAAGAGTGGCTATCTTGGCTTTGGCCTGTAGCTTGACCTTTGACAGTTTAGCGTTTGCCTCCACCAACTCCTTGTCCTTCTGTCTGATCATGTCCTTGAGTTGTCCTAGCAACCGCCCCTGTTCTTTCAGCTGCTCCTCAAAGTCTACATTAGTAAAGCTAGCATCTCCTGCTGACACAAAGCTTGCATCACCGGGGGATGTCACACTGGTGTCTGCTGCATAGCTAGGAGCCTGTGGATTCAATGTGGAATGATGTACTTGAAACATATTCATTGTTTATTAAATCATGTTCTAGTTCTCCGCATGTAAGATTTCTTATATTTTCACCCTAACCTCATTTTCATTATAACGACTCAACCCGTTGCTTACGGGAACTGGGTGGGCAATGTACAAAGCCTATGGGGATTTCAAAATCTAGAAGGGAACAGGTTAATAACCAAAACTGACTGGTTTAAATAGAATTGATGAATGGGGAACTAAACAGACCTGAACACTTTCTGTGGAGCAATAGGGAAGGTATAAGGCAGTGATATTAGCTCACTTATGCAGGCGTCAACGTGAAGCCTGGACCCACCCTCCTCAGAGGTCGAAAAATATCGACGTCGATTCGACGCCGAAGCCCAAGGTCAATATATTGTTGTAGTGTAGTCCTCAAGTTTTTTGTTTATAATTGGGTGAAGCCTGACCTATAAAGTTGATGAAAGGTGAAGCTTTGACGAGCAATTTTTTTTTCCAGAATGCATGCATCGTAATCACATCACGAATTACTGGTATTCTTTTATACCGCAGAGGCTACAAAACCCTGACGGGGGTGGAACCCCGGCCAGTAAAATGACAGCGATGACATTAAAATTAGATTTAAGCTGAAAATGCACAATATCTGCAGTGGTGAAGCTTCAGACCTGGTGAAAACTGAAAAGTGAAGCCTCACCTATGGAAATAATTGGTGAAGACTGGACCTATGTTTTTTGTCAAGTGAAGTGGTGGTGAAATCCTGACCTTAAAATAATTGGCTCAGGTGAAGAAAGGTGATGACCTGAGGAGGGTGGGTCTAGGCTTCAAATTGACGCCTGACACTTGATCAGAACTACATGTATAGTGCACCACAGTACATTCAGTTAATAAGTCATCACACATTAACATTATCATCTAAACTTGTTGAGGACTGGTCACCAGTATACCTGGGCAGGGATGTATGTTAAATGAGTTATAATAACAAAATCAAACTGTCTTCAACAGGTTAAAATAAGTTAGATAACATGTAGACACCTCCTCCTCCCTCCATTACAATCTGTTGTCTTCTTACGTACCGGGCTAGCAGCACCCTCCTCTGTGCCCTCCGCCCGCCCCTGCATCAGGTTGGACATGCGCCCCCACATGGTGACCTGGTGGCAGTCCTCCTAGCCTGGTCACTGTAGTTCTTGGTCACTCAATCTAGGAATGCAATATAAAGAACATGGGATCTTTATCTTCAGAGTTGAATTATTAGGATCCTGGGCAAACAAATTTGGAAATATTGACACTTTTTTCACAACAGATTTCAGATAGTCTAAAAGATTTTAGAGCAAAAAATTGCAGATGCACACTGAACATACAGCATTTACAGTAGAAGTACCCTACTGCACAATGGCACTTGCAGTTATAAATTATAAGTTAGGAGCCTGTGTGGCTGATATTGTGATAGTGATACTGATAGCTGTTAATGTTATAGATTGCGGTACGATTACTTAGATTAGGATTTGGAGACGAACCAGGCAGAGATGCCTGGAGAGGAGTCGTCTGCAGTCTGCTACTGGCCGGGCTTCATTCCGGAACACACCGCTGGGCCCCAGCTAGTGAGGGGAGCATCGTGGATTTGACTTTATACAGGGCGGCCAAAAATAAAAACTACACGACCATTTTCCATTGGAAAAGACACCCTATCCGTTACCCTATTTTGTTACTCTATTTTGGGAAGTGCCCCGTTCAGTTTTTTTTTTTTTTTTTTTTGTGGGGGGGGGGGGGGGGGGGGGGGGCCACCCTGTACATAGTTCGCTGCCCGAACCGCCTGCACATAGCTAGCTCAGCTCAGCCAATAGCTGCCGTTATCGCTCACTCAGCTGATAGCTGCCCTATGTAATATTAGATCATGCAGACGGTTCGGTCGATTCTGTATCTCTTGCTCCGCGAAACGAAAGCATGATGTTAATTAGCTGGCAACTAGCCAAACGTGATTGGCTGCGGGCATTATGACATAGCGCGCTGAGTGTGGTAATCGTGTACAAAATGCTGCATGCTCATGAATAATGATTGACGTGCGCTGCGAACCGTTGATATTTTCCACGCCCTATTCCCACGGAAACGTCAGGACGTTATTTTGGAGCTAGGAAAGGGGAATTACGGACGTAACGATAGCGCCCGTTTAGCTCCGAGTCGATAGGTGTGGTGTGCATGTAGGTGGCGAGTGTTCACAAATCACGTCCTGAATCTGGACTACCCTGTACATTGAAGGTACTTTTTGTACGAGTGTATACATACATGATTCGGGTGATTGATTGGCCGAGTGTGCGATGCGATGTGCTTAAGTTTAGTTAAGCCTAATCCTAAGCCAAGGCTTAAATATTTAAGCCTTTAGTCTAGACTTTTTTAGTTCAAATTACACTTTTCAGTTTGACCAATCATAATCATGATAATATTTATTATCTATATGTAGCAAACCGTTACATGAGCAACACACATGTATGTTAGATCTAGGCATAAAACTATCAAATGTGTTCATTTTGTTCGGAAATGCAGTTGAGAGTTGCTAATTGCTGGACAGCGTCACAGGATCGGAACGGCTAGCTCCAGCTAGGCCAGAGGAGCGGCGCAGGTACACGGACCGATATGGCTCCTACTGGCTACGTGTGAAGCTAAGAAAAAATACGTTTATTATCATCTACCGCAAATATTTCTGAACAAACAATCATTAATATTGTTGCCACAATGATTACCTTTCACGGTGTTATGTTTATATGGAAACCATCATTCTGAGTCACTGAAAAAAGCGAAGATTAAGATGTAGAGTTCGGAGTATTCGTCGTAGTTGGAAGCGCAGTCGTCGGACACGTATGATTATTTATTTATGTTTGTGAATGTCGCCACCAACGCCGGTATACAATACAACTAAAGTCAAACCTGGCCGAAATATCACCGAAATTTTTTTTTTCCATGGATAGGAGGAGTATTTTATTTAATTGCGATGTTTTCTAAACCTGTGTATATAAATTACATAAGGGAAACAAGAATAGTGGACACATAGACAGGTGACCACTGTAGACAGATGATCACTATTGACAGATGATAATTGATAACAGATGCTAACACTGTTTATCCCTGCAGATAGTGTTATGGAACCTGTCAATAGTGATCATCTGTCTAGTGGCTATGTCAACTATTCTATAGATTATATATATGCATATTCATTGGCGTACCCAGTGGGGTGGTGGGGGGGGGGGGGTTCAACCTCCCCCCCCCCCCCCCCCCCTTTGATGAAAAAAGGGATGTTTTGGGGGGTTCACCCCCCCCCCCCCCCCCCTTTAACAAAATTTAAGTGGTCGGACCATCATACCAATTGACTCAGGCCCTGAAAACCAAGTGGTCAAGTGGTCAAAAATTTTGACAGATCTCGGACTCGGCTTTGAAAATTCTTGAGCGGACACCCCACCTCCCCCCCCCCCCCCCTCGAACAAATCTTCACCGACACCCCCACGAAAATGTTGATAGGGCGACCCCCCCCCCTTCGAAAAGTTTTTGGACACACCCGCCCACCTCGAACAATCTTTACCGACACCCCCCTTAAAAATACTTCACTGACACCCCCCCCTCAAAAATTCATCACCGACACCCCCCCCCCCTCCTCAAAAATACTTCACCGACGACACCCCCCCCCCCCCCTCAAAAATGTTGGTCAACGAAATAACCTACCCCCTCCCCCCGCCCCCCTTTGAAAAAACCCTGGTTACGCCAGTGTGCAGATTGGCTGCTATACAGGGTGGCTCCAAACAAACGGAACAGGCCACTTCCCAAAATAAAGTAACAAAATGATTATGTCCATCGGATATGAAAAATCGAATACCAAGAACAGTCATTTTGGTCGTGTAGTTTTTGTTTCAGGGCGCTGTGAGTGACACCATGTCAGTTTCCCATTTTTGTCAATTTTTACCAAGTCGGTGTCTGATAAATTGCACTTACTGCCCGTCATAGCATCGAACAATGAGCAATACGCGCGCCATTGTTAGTGTGCATTCAGCTGTGTGCTGCGGAAAATGGGCATAGTTGTTCGTTCCTTTTTCGATCCCTTTATCACCGGAAAATATATAGAGGAGAAATGTTAAGGTAAACTGAACGTCCGTGAAAAAAATAGGAAGGTTGGACAAAAGAGGGTCAAAATGTTCGATTAAAACAAGCTAGGTTTGAGCAAAACTCTATCAAGCATTTTTTTAATAACACAAAGCTATGCGTTATGATAGTTTTATAACGAACCTTCGGAATAACGGACTGTAACCAACAGGATAAGGGTTAATTCCCCTTTAAAGATATGGACAAAGTAAACGGTTACAGTCCGTTATTCCGAAGGTTCGTTATTCCGAAGGTTCAGTTATTCCGAAGGTTCGTTATTCCGAAGGTTCGTTATTCCGAAGGTTCGTTATTCCGAAGGTTCGTTATTCCGAAGGTTCGTTATTCCGAAGGTTCGTTGATCCGAGAAAAAAAATCGGGTTCGTTATTCCGAAGGTTCGTTATTCCGAAGGTTCGTTATTCCGAAGGTTCGTTGATCCGAAAATAAAATCGGGTTCGTTATTCCGAAAATTAAATCGGGCTTGTTATAATACTATAGTTTGTGTTTTGTTTATTTAATTTACAGCCTGCATTAAGCATATCCCTCCCCCTTTCCCTCCCTTGGCCAGACCAATCAAACATTTAAGTTTATTTTATCTCTTTATATGAAATTATAGCATTATAACAAACCCAAATGAATTTTCGGATTAACGAACCCGATTTCATTTTAGGAATAGCGAACCTTCGGAATAACGAACCCTCGGAATAACGGACCTTCGGAATAACGAACCTTCGGAATAACGAACCCGATTTCATTTTAGGAATAGCGAACCTTCGGAATAACGAACCTTCGGAATAACGAACCTTCGGAATAACGAACCTTCGGAATAATGCAACAAATGTTCGGATTAACGAACCCTATTTCATTTTCGGATTAACGAACACTCAGGTATAGGAAATTTGCGTGTTCGGAATAACGAACCTTCGGAATAACGAACCTTCGGAATAACGAACCGCACCCATCCTGTTGACTTACTGGATGTGATGAGAGCATAACTACTATCATTGCTAGTCACTTATTTCCTCATGAATATTCCCGATTACAAAAATAATCAATATTTTATGGACCACTGTCGTCTGCTTTCAATGCCCATAAGAGGCGACCATTTCTTCAACTACTCGCGGTGAAATGACGTGGCAGGTGGAGAACACAATAGCATTATTATAACCCGCTATTGTGTTTGAAGAAATGGCCGCCTCCTGTTGGCATTGAAAGCAGACGACAGTGGGTCATAAAATATTGATTATTTTCATTATTGGGAATATTCATGAAGAAATAAGTGACTAGAAATGACAAGAGTTATTCTCTCATCACATCCAGTAAGTCAAAAGGCTAGGAGTTCCTTCCCCTTTAAGGTATCATGTATCATCATTTGACGGTAAGGCAACATGCAGTTTCCCTCTTTATTTATGAGTTTTGACTAAATATCACTGGGACCCGATGCAGAAAGAGGTACAATCGATCGTTAGTTATATCTACTGTATACAGTTGTAATTGTAATTAGATCGTGTGCTCTAAATGCGCAAATCTGATTGGTTGAAACGCGCAAATGATCTGACTTACAATTAATTGTAACTTACAATCGATTGTATCTCTTTCTGCAACAGGGCCAAGAAGTGGTAGCGCTTGCTCGTTTGCCATGAGGTGGACATGATCTAGTGGTTACATTTCACAGGTGTGACATGGTTTAAACAATTTACTGGTACGTCTTTCCTTTTAACCTGGTCTCAAGTTGTGCCATGCACCAATGATAATTCTGCCCCTATGGTTTGCCAATGGATTCAACAAACACTCAATTCAGCATAACATAAGCCGACCAAACAAGATCCAATTACTACATTTTTAATACATTATTATTTATTATTATTATTATTATTTATTCGGCCAAAATTCAAAACAGTTACAGAGTATACCAAAGTTACAAAATGCGAAATACAAAATACAAACAATACACAGTCAATAATGAAAGTGAAGGAAAGGGAGAAAAGGGACAGTGTATGATAAGTCGTTTAACATACTTTTAATAAAAGTAAAAATCAACAAAGACTATACTTTATTCCCTAGCTAATTAATGTCTCAAATGATAACATTCAGCACCAATTGTTTATTCGTAAATACAGTGCAAAAATAAGAAGGAAATAATCTGATAAATGTATACACTTTTATACATATTATTACATTTATTATGTGTACAATAATCGCTCATATTGTGGTATACACTATATGGAACTATATTTTTGTCAGTTATAAAGAATTATAATTATAATTAATACATTATTTGTATATCAACGTTAAAACACAAAAATATAATTCCCGTACATCACAGATGTTTCATGACGTGCAAAGTATTTCAGACTGAAACAGTCAACTAGGGTTAAGTTATGATTAATCAAGCGGATTATGATCTTCATTTTCCATCAAACTTCAACACAAAGAAATAGAAGATTGATTATTTTCAGTATCATAATACACCGTAAAGGGATAGTATAGTTTTGGTCAAACTGAATTTTAGTAACCAAAAACCTGCACCATATTATCTTTACAAACTAATAGTTATAACTCCACAATGCTCCAACGTTAGTAAAACTTACAAACTGCCAAGTAAAATGCATGTTATCTTTAAAATAAAACTAAAAGCCGTCAAAACAAAAGAGGGAGATTTCTCAAATCATATTGGTTTCAACATATTTTTATTGTTTTAAATGGGAATGTGATGTTTGTTAATATAATGATTAAATAGAGAAGTCATTAGCAACTATTTAAAAAAACCTTCATGGTAAAGTTTGAAAAGGTGTAAGTATTTTATGGATGTTTTCTTAAATCATCGAATAAATGTGGGCATAGGCGTCGATTTCTTCTCGCCATTGGGGGAGATGATACGTCATTTTGACCATCTTTGGCGAGGGAGCGAAGCGACAACCCTGCAGCGTGCCCGAGTTTTTATGACTGAGGGGGGGGGGGGGGGATAGGGGCCCCAAAAGCTTTTGGATTTTAGCTGAAATTGGAAGATTATTAAGTGCACATTACAAGCATCATGTTATGTGAGGGCTTTGTCCAAGTATGGATGAACTTTAGCCTGATATAGATACATAGATTGCAACTTGCATGGGCGTCGATACTTACGTAATACCTATTCATCATGGGGGGATGAATGAATAGATCATCACCCCCCCCCCCCCTGATGAATGGGTATCAAGACATGGGTACCATGATTGCAAGGCATCCTGATGGAACCCTGAATAGAATCAGTCAAGGGATACCCACATAGGAAGCTTATTGGGGGTCCAGTGGGCGGAGCCCCCGGAAGCTTTGGGATTTGTAATATCCAGAAAATAATAAAGATGTAAATATGAAAACAGTTAACTATTGTATAGTTAGCTCAATTTTAGTGGGCATAGAGAGAAGTCCTGAATGAAACTATTCAACGAGTACAGGCCGGGACTGGGTCAAATAACCTAAATGGGGGTTCCAGAGGCGCAGCCCCGGAATTTTTTGTATTTGGGCAGTTTAGCACTATCAAAATGTGGTTTAAAGAAGACTAAAGTATCAACTTTCACATTATGAATGAGAGGGGGTAATGCTCCTTTATTTTAATGTATTATATATTTTTGAACCCCAAATATTGGGGGGGGGGGGGGGTATATTATATTCCCCCCACCCCCCCCCCCCCGCCCGTGATCGACGCCCATTTTTATATTAATTAAATTTGTTCTTCCAGTGTACTATATTATAACATTAAGTTTGTCATTACCTCACGAAGTCATTTCCTGAAGCGCCCTCTAAACCAAAACTGTATAATCCTTTTTATATTTTCCAAGGAAATTAACGAAAATAAGAAAAAGATATAAAGAACTTTAGAAAACAAATATGGAATGCTAGCGAGAAATGTTAACCAAACCACAGTACTGCTCAGGTATAAATTAAGATATGAATTTCACGTTAATGATAATGATTTTGAAGAAAAAAAATGCATAGTCAGTACACATACAATGATATAATGATGATTTGTGTTTGATTGCTACAAATCACCAATAAATTCCGTCTTGTCTCAGTTCTACGACGGTGAATCATGCCAACTCCATTTCATAGCATCCCAACGTCGCTTCGTTGCCATCAAACGCAGTGACATGCACCTTGTAATCGCCCTGTATATACAAACAAGAAGAGGGAAAGCACGATTGTATTTACGTGAGAATTCGTATCAGTACATCATGTATTAATGGTAATTCGATAGTGAATTCTGAACGCTAGTAAATGCAGTTGACTAATTAAACAATTATGATATCGCGCTCATAATTTACTTGAACATGAATACATTGCTTTATCGTTGTCATCATTATCTTCCAAAGTATCATTTTGCGAAATGATATCTACTTCTATTCACTCCCATATCTTTCTTCCAACATACAATTATTTTCATAATGACTATTATGGTGATGTAACAGATACTTCACCACCATAACCGCTTTGCTTTTAAGTGATCGACACACAGTTCATACAGTCATAATACTGTCATAGAACACGAGGTTTACATGGCGATGGATTGATTGGTTGTACGTACATTGATGAGATCTCTTAAGATGTCGTGCGGCAGATCGGCCTCTGTGACATGGGCGACGAGTGGGATGTCGCTGCGTGTCACATAGGAGCGGGGTGGGGGCGGGCAGGTGCACTCAAACCCGTTATCCGTCACTTCAGCAGGGCAACCATCGATGGCGATAACACTCCTCTCAAACTCAGCACACATGTCAGTCAGGCTTCAAAGAAACAAGACAATAAAACGTTAATGGCTATTAGTATACATTGATATTAATTTCATAGGCGTACACGGCGGGGAAGGGGGCTGCACCTCCTAGAGTTTTGAAACGACGATATTGGGCAAAAAGCCCCCCAAAGCCAAGCGGGGAAAAAGTATGTCATATTTGAGCAAAGTCATATTATATTCAGGCAAAATTATTCAATTTTCGGGGAAGAGCATGTAATATTTTGCAAAACTCCGACAAAAACATAAAAATGTATACTAATTTCGGACAGCTATATTAAGTGGTTGCTTGTCCGGTGAAAAAATTGGGCAAACAGACCTCAACCCTCAGTGGACAAAAAAAAGTGCCCGTATACCATATACGCCCATGATAAATTCACAGTTATTAAAGTGTTAACATTTTCTTGCTCTCAATCAAGGTGTATAACCATGATAACACGTGAATTCACTTACCAATTCTAATTCGTAAAGATTTTTGGCTGTAAGCTCTACAGACAGGTTATTCATGTTGAATATATTTATGCTGATTACACATCTGACGTACATGTCGAGTTGTGAACGGATAGTTGAGTTTTGGTATAGAGGGCGCTACACAAAATACATTTTTGTGAGATAATGAAAAACTGTGTGGCTAATTTGAAAGAGCTTACAATTTTAATGACAGAATAAACTTCATTTAATCAAAATCGGTTCAGAAATGGCTGAAATATCCATAAACATAACCATTTGTAATAATTGTGGGGCCCCACAATTATTCGATAATTTTGAACCAGCCGTTAGTTTTTTTTTTTTTAATGCTTCCTATTTTCAAAAATTTACAAAAGAGGTTTTTAAATAGTTGCTGATTATCTCTCTATCTAATCACTATTTTAACAAAACCTCACATGCACAATATTTTATTTGAAATGGTTGAAACCAATGAGCTTTTAGAAAGCGCCCTCTTGAGTTTTAACAGCTCTTTTTGAATGATGACAGGCTTTTTACTTAGTAATTTGTAAAGTTGTATACCTTTCGAGCATGGTGGAGTTATAACTATTAGTTTGTAATGTAGTTGTGCAGGTTTTGGTTACTAAAATTCAGTTTGACCAAAACTGTACTCTCTTTACCAAAACTCAACTATCCCTTTAAGGGGATGATACGGGGATGAGAGAGCCTGTTGTCTCATAACCTGGTGAAAGGTATTCCTATATTTTACATATCGACATCCACCCCAATTGCCGTTTCGTACCAATCGTCCCCAAGGCATGGCGGAGTGATATCCATCCAGAAGCTATAGGCGAAGAAGTTGATCTTGCGATACACTCTGATGTCAGCCTTCAAGGGACCCGTGATGTTGCGCAGGACGTCGATGTCGAAGGCTATGCGCATGGTGCCTGGGATGGCCATCGGGCGGGGTGTCGCCGAGATGTAGTTGAATCGCATCGCAGCTGATGGGCCTATACCAATAAATAAAACATTTTTTATATATGGTTTTTATTCGAGTAAGTGCGAAATGCTAATTAAATGTTGCACATTCTTACACATCATATAAAGACCAACATCTTGGGCATGATAATAATGTGGGCATTTGCGTGTAGAGCGTCTTAAAAATATCAGAATTATCAATAAGTAAAGGAACTGATTTTTTAGATTTTTTAAAATTTATTTACATATGTTGCAAAGGTCGAAGAATAGATGGCAGATAATAACAATGATAAGAATTTTGTGTAGTAATAATCTCTTAGCAATTTACTTTACAACCGTATAATCATTATGGTCACGGACACGGGTCTTCCAGTGATCTCACTCTGGCGGCCAATAAGGTTTGCTTTAGTGCATACAATGGTATATACATCAGTTCCAATAACAATATACATAATATGTATGGATAGAGAGTGCTCCTGAAGGTGTGAACCTACGACCTTCGCGTTCAAACACGAAGAGTTGAAACAAAATACTACCACAATTTCGAATGATCAACATAGTAAATAGTATTTTACATACCTCCACAGTCACGTGCGGTAAACGTTCTCATCACGTGACTGTTGGATGAAGACAGGAAGAAAGCTGAGGCTGACGATGCCATGGCCAGCAGAACAACCACAGACACCATATGCAGAGGGGAAGCCATCGTCCTTGCGTCAAACTCTCTAGTCTATAGCTAGGTTGAACAGAAGAGTGAATATTGTCAGAAAGCGACGATGATGAGGATGACGATGATGACGATGGGGATGATGATGATGATGATGATGATGATGATGATGATGATGATGATGATGATGATGAGGATGATGAGAATGATGATGAGAATGATGAGGAGGATGATGATGATGGTGACGATGGTGACGATGACGATGAGGATGATGATGATGATGATGATGATGATGATGATGATGATGATGAAGATGAAGATGATGATGGTGATGATGTCGATGATGATGATGATGATGATGATGATGATGATGATGTACATGTAGATAATTATAACGATGACGATGATGATGTCGATGATAATGACGACGATGATGATGATGATGATGATGATGATGATGATAATGATGAGGATGATAATATCAATTATGAGGATATTAATGATGATGATGATGATGATGATGATGATGATGATGATGATGAAGATGAAGATGATAATGGTGATGATGTCGATGATAATGTATGATGCTGATAATGATAATGATGATGGTGAGGATGATGATGATGGTGATGATGATGATGGTGATGATGATGATGATGATGATGATGATGATGTACATGTAGATAATAACGATGACGATGATGATGTCGATGATAATGACGAAGATGATGATGATGATGATGATGATGATGATAATGATGATAATGATGAGGATGATAATATCAATTATGAGGATATTAATGATGATGATGATGATGATGATGATGATTTCTAAGCGATGAGCCAATACAATACAATAAGGATAACACCATTGTAGGTACAATAAAAGGACCATAAGGTCAAATTATAAGTACACTAAATTATTTTATCACAGGAGAGTATACGGTAATTCACCGGCTGATTCTGAATAATTGCCAATAATAATAAATTGTTCATGCACCTTTTAGGCGTAGGAAGACCTGGAATAGCCCGTTGCTTTCATAGACTTGAAGAGATTATAATCGGGCAAGAAACAAGAAAACTATGGCTCTTTGAAGATGTCCATTTATTCCTATGGGGAATTCAAACTGGCAGCGCCTCTGATAAGTGTGTGGACTACTCCCCATATGTGTTGTACACTAATGTTCCCATTTTTACAGTTTTCTTCATAGTCACACCTTTTCCATTCCCCCAACTCATGATATGTTATGTATACATGCATTCTACAAAACATATATTGAACTCAAACTAAGGGTAAACATACATTTTGAGAAAATTTAGCAAAATTGAAATCTTGTGTACAAAATGTATGTGGAGTAGTCCACAACTTTGCCAGAGTTCGTTGCCAATTTGAGTCACTCGTAGAAATAAATGGCTCTTTTCAAAGAGCCATAGTTTTCTTATTTCTTGACCGATTTAGCTCAAATATTCAGGGACTATTCATCCTATTTAGTGTCTTATAGTGCATACAACAATTTGTCTGGATTTCATTGTCCTTTAAAACCATCCTATACATTATATCGGATCCTATTCTATGATGGAGAGGCTAAACTGTCTATAATCCTGTGACCATGTAGCATTATATCAATGTTGGTCTAGAGGATGAGGAAGATGGCATGACTACATTAGCTATATAACGTCAGGTTGGTCAAAATAATTTTGGTCTACGTCGAATCTAGTTATTACCACCCCAAAATAATATAATAAAAGGTAACATTTTTAGTTGTCCATTCCACCCAAAAAATAAACTTCGCACAAAAAGTTCCGCAATCGAAGTTTGCGCATTAATAACTTTTCTATTACGTTATTACCATTCATAAATGTGGTATCATTGGAAAGCGTGAATTCTCCCCTTTACATTGATATAACATTTGCTATGAATATTTTATCATGGAATGTGCATTACATCCAAATGTAGGGCAAAGTCAAAAGAGAAATGTTGCAAAATGCACTGATTTTGTCAACAGCGTGCCTTCCTTTTGTTTGAAGAATAAAACGTGGCTTAAATGGGGGTGAGGTGGTCATGCATGAATGTTAATGGCTTAAACGTGTCTTTATGATTTTGGATTTTGTGATGGTGCAGCAATGTCTTCATATTTTGTTTGGAAGATGTAATGTTTTATTGAATGATTGACAATAAGCCGTTGGCATTCATGCATGACCGTCTCAACCCCATTCAAGCCACGTTTTAATCTTCAAACAAAAGGAAGGCACACTGTTGACAAAATCAGTGCATTTTGCAACATTTCATTTTTTACTTTGCCCTACATTCGGATGTAATGCACATTCCATGATAAAATATCCATAGCAAATGTTATATCAATGTAAAGATGAGGATTCACGCTTTCCAATGAATGGTAATAACGTAATAGGAAAGTTATTAATGCGCAAACCTCGATTGCGGAACTTTTTGTGTGAAGTATATGTTTCCAGAAAAAATTATATAATTGTGAAAAAGCATCACCATACTACAGCATGCGTTAATGGGTTTGCAAACGAATGACTACCTTTTGTCTAGGACGAACGAAACGTCCGTGATTATGAACATACGTGTGGATGCAATTGGCGCACTTCCAGACGTTTGGCGCGTACGGAACCATGAGGCCATAATGGTTCCGTAAGAGGTGGAAATCAATTGCATTGTTTATGAATTACACAACCCTTTGCAAAGTGTTTGGCATCTATTTGATATCACACAGCCGTACCTAGAAACAAAACTATGTGTTGTTCTTTGCCTGGTGGTCCCCTTTAAAATGTGCATGAAGCTTTCTTTTCCCTACTCCAAATTTGACCGACAACGCCAAATCTTATACTAAACTATGACCATAATCCTACAAAATTATGAAAATTATGATAACTTCCGTGTGAATTGTGGACAATGAGGGATACTTTTTGCAGATAATGGACATAATTTGTCCCTCGCCACCTTTGCTACACCAACTATACAAATAATGCACAAGTGCGTTGACATTAGCACATAAACGAAAGTATTCATCTCCCTGTACCATGTAAAAACTCAAACTCAAACTAAGACTGAAGGCTAAGAAAAGTGGTACAGCTCCTACAAGGTACGATGTTGATCGTATTCCTGCTCAATTTTCAGTGGAAGTCAAGAACAAGTTTGAGATGTTGCTGAGAATGGATGAAGCGGAACAAACACCAAATGAGTTGTGGGAAGACATGAAAGAAACAGTTGAGAATGCAGCAAAGAATCACATCCCAAGGAAAAGGAAACAAAAACAACCATGGATCTCAAATCAGACCTTTGAGCTATCAGACGAGAGGAAGAGGGCAAAGGCGAAACACAATAGAGGGGAATGGACGAGACTCAATAAAGAAGTCACAAGTAGTGTAAAGGAGGACAAAAGGAACTAAATAGAGGGAAAGTGTGAAGACCTAGAACGTCATAAGAACAACTCCAAGGTAGCATTTGCTATTGTGAAAGAAAATAAGAAATCACAAAGAAAAGGACCCCAAGATTGGATGTGATTAATGACGAAAATGGCAAAACACTGACAAATAGTGAGGACATAAAGAACAGATGGGTGCAGTACAGTAGAAAGCTGTTTGCGGCACAGGAAAATGAAGATGACACAAGATGGGAGGAAAGAGATGAAATGGAGCCCCCTCCACTAAGATCAGAAGTAGAGATAGCAATGGAACAACTGAAGGATGGCAAGTCTCCTGGTTTAGATAACTTGACTTCTGAGATGTGGAAGGCTACCGGTGAAGAAGGGATTGATTTGATGTGGCGTCTTTGCTGCAATGTCTGGAAGGAGAAAGAATGGCCTAAAGACTGGTGTAGAGCTGTATTCATAACATTACCAAAGAAGGGGGATCTGAAAGAATGTTCAAATCATCGGACAGTAAGCTTGATTTGTCATGCAAGTAAAGTACTTCTGAAGGTCATTAGCAGGAGAATGAAAGTCAAGCTGAAAGAAGAGATCTCAGAAGAGCAGGCAGGGTTCCGTGAAGGCAGGGGGACAAGAGATCAGATTGTTAACATCAGAAATGTAATCGAGAAATGCAGAGAACTCAAACACCCTCTTTATATGTGCTTCATAGATTACAGTAAGGCATTCGACTGTGTAAGCCACCATCAACTGTGGGATACAATGACAAAGATGGGATTCCCAAGTCACATAGTAGGACTGATCAAGAATCTTTACCAGGACCAAGAATCTACAGTGAGGACCAGTAGTGGGGATACTGAGTGGTTTGAAATAGGCAGAGGTGTACGTCAGGGCTGTATACTATCTCCAAACCTTTTTAATATATATTCTGAGGACATCATGAGAGAGGCACTGGAAGGTTTCAATGGAGGAGTGAAATTCGGAGGTACAAAGATCACAAACCTGAGGTATGCAGATGACACTACTCTAGTTTGCAGCAGCAGACCACAGCAGCGCTTTACAGCGCCACCTGAACTTGATGATGATGATGTACCATGTAAATCCTTAAACATGGCATGGTTTTACTATAGGAAGTAGTTAGTTGTATCCACATCCCGTTTTGGTTTTGATGTAAATGATGTCAAATTAAGAACAATGACCACAGAGATCGTAAGTGGCAATTAACCTAATATAATGTTTGTTTGCTATGAAAGTCGTATTCTTTAATATTCTAATCAGTGTTTGTCGTCGTATACGCATGGTATAAATAACTTAGACTGAAGATTAGGCACTAAGCAATATGTGTATTGTAAGACAAACAGATATACAACTGTATTACCTCTTTTGAGCCACAAACAACGTTATGAGTTTGTCCCTCATCCCCCAAATTAAGTTTGTAACTACTACTGCTAACTATTACTACTACTACTACTACTACTACTACTACTACTACTACTACTACTACTACTACTACTACTACTACTACTACTACTACTACTGCTACTACTACTACTACTACTACTACTACTACTACTATTACTATTACTAACTATGACTAACTACTACTACTACTACTACTACTACTACTACTACTACTACTACTACTACTACTACTACTACTACCTACTACTACTACTACTACTACTACTACTACTACTACTACTACTACTACTACTACTACTACTACTACTACTACTACATACTATTCTAATGACATAATAAAATCGGTCCAGAAACGGCTGAAATATGAATAAATATATCCGATCGGAATAAATCTGGGGCCCATATTTATTCGATAATTATTATAATTTGTGTTAAATGCTTACTCTTTTTCAAACATTTTCAAAAGAGGTTTTTAAATAGTTGTTGAAGACCTCTCTATTTAATCATTATTTAAACAAAACATCACATGCATAATTTTGTATGAAAAGTGGTTGAAACCAATGCTTTTTTTAGCATGTTTAGAGATCCGTTTTTAATGGCTCGTTTTGAATGATAACAGGTCTTTTACTTGGTCGTTTGTAATTTTATATACGTTACCATTCGACCATGGTGGAGTTATAACTATGCATGTTATTGTGCAGGTTTTGGTTACTAAAGCTCAGCCTTACCAAAACTGTACTACCCCTTTAATGAAAAATAGTGTATACTTACAATTTTATGTCTATTTCACTGTAGCACAAAATATATAGAGCACTGTACCGTATGATATCCTGGTAATGTAATGTAGGCCACAAATCAAACTTCGAACAGCTTACTGCCGATTAGGGCCTATGCATAAATTAACCATTGTTCGTGTTTAATTAGTGTATCTGGGAAACGTATCAAGTCGCACAATGGACGACATGCACACACAAACTTTTCTGGACTATGGCTAATGGAGTGGTCACACGATACTTGCGACGACCTGCAACAGCTTGTGATTGGTCACGTGCACATATGAAAGGCGGATTTTGCCAAAGTCTGTAATACATCACCGCCCTGTACAAACTCACTGCAGATGTACAATATAAACACTCACAAAATGTTCCGCAATTCAAGGATGAGCGTTAATATCTCTCTGCTCTTATATTGATATGGTCTTGATGCACAAATTACTACTATTACTACTACCACTACTACTACTACTTCTACTACTACTAATAATAATAATTATAATAGTAATATTGTTAATTATAATAATAATATTATTTAATAATAATTAATAATAATAGTAGTTCGTATTATATAGCGCCTATACCCAGCTAGCCACCTGACGTCGGGCCGATGTCGGAATTTGGTTGCCGGATGTCGGCATATCGCCGTTGGCTCGAGGTTAAAATGTCCGCCAGCCCAACATCGTCACGACGTCATTTTTGTGATATATTGGCATAACGTCATTTTCCGACAATGGCCCAACATCATCTCATGACATGATGTTGGGCCATTGTCGGAAAATGACGTTATGCCAATATATCACAAAAATGACGTCGTGACGATGTTGGGCTGGCGGACATTTTAACCTCGAGCCAACGGCGATATGCCGACATCCGGCAACCAAATTCCGACATCGGCCCGACGTCAGGTGGCTAGCTGGGTAATAGCCTCTAAGCGTCAGACCCGCATTGTACACATCCTCTACTCCCTGAGGAGCATGCTAGCGGTGGGTACCCTATTGGTGCACCAAGCTTATATGAAATTAGCCTGAGTATGGAGCCATAGCAAAGACAAATGTTGCAAAATATAAACATAGGACGTGGTGCAAGCTTTTGGCTCTTAATTAGCTCATACAAAGACCTCCAATAGGCCAAATATAAATTACCGCGGTAAACAAGGTAGAAAAACAACAAAAATAATAACTGTGGGACATGAAAGAGAATCGTGGGCCCCAAGAGCGCAAGAGCCGAGACCCTTAAAATAGCTGTTTTTTAACTTTGAAAAAGACTTAAAATCTCGGTTTTGCCGCGCGCTTAAAGGGGAATTATGCCAATATATGGGTTTTCTAGCTCTCTCGCCGGTGACACTGGAAAATTCCCCCCCCCCCCCCCCATCACAAAACCGGATCGACGCCTCTGGTAAATGGAATGGGAAAATACTATCTTTGGCAGAGATATTGGCGAAAATTCAAAGGAACATCATGTCATTGAAGGATCGTTGGGGCCCGTTGCAGACAGAGCCGACTTGACGCGATCCGATCGGTTTTCAATTGGATCTGCTCTGTGTTCATTGCATCACGACTCCGATGTTGCCAGTCAGAAGCCAGTCGGAAGCCAACCGGGCCCGATTCAACATGTTGAATCGGCCGCGACTGAATCGGTCCTCTTTCAGTCGGGTCGGGTCGGATCGGGTCGGATCGGTTTGAGTCAGCTCTGTCTGATATGAAGTGATATTACACAAAATCAAACATTTGTTATTAAACAATGCTTTATATCCTAATACTTTTCTTCATAGTTGGCACATTACCTGGCCATTACGAATACACGTATGAATACTCAAGGACGGATATTTTTTCTTTTTCCCATTCGAGTAACTTTATTTCAGTACAAAATTTACAAGTTATGGTTACATTACTCAGAAAAACAGAAAACAATAAATTTACCATACATACATAATTTTGACTCAAATTAAATGAACTGTTTGTTTTTGTTAAACTCAAGAAGAAAATATACTATACTCAATATACAATTGAGATTCAATCATATTTCAGCACTTGTAGCTAATTTTTGACATTGATTATTTTTTATCTTTTCGTGATTTGTTAATGTAATTTCTTCTTATAAATGATATATTCAGCAAAGTTAATCAATAATTTAGCCAAAACATATCATTATTTCCCATTTTATAACCTTTTGTTAATATTTCCTCATTTATCTCCAATTCTATGCCACACAATTGAAATATTACCTTTAATAATAATAACAATAATTTCTATTTTTCATAATCTAAACAACATATGTTTATTTGTTTCTGGTGTATGACAAAGTAAACAATTATCATAATGTACGTTCTTCCATTTACATATATTATATCTTGATTGCGAGAACAAATACAAATATTTGTAATTAAATTGTCTAATTTTATTATTTTTCAATGTCATAAATTTAAACAAAACAACAGAATACCAATCAAATTTAATTTGAATTAATAAATGTTCTTGCCAAAAATTGATACATTTCTTTTGAAATAACAACGAATACAAATGTTTTGTTTTCATATCTAAAATATCTAAAAATGTAAAAAGTCAGTGCAATGAGTTAGTGCATATCACTTTGCATTTGTGCTCATTACTCAGCTATATAACGTCCATTTAACTTGAACTTTTATCAACCAATTGTGTACATTTAATTTGTCATTACCTCACGAACTAATTATTTCCTGAAGCGCCCTTTTCCAAGGAACTTGACGAGAACAAAAAGATATAAAGAACTATTGAAAACATTTTTGTAAACCAAATTACAGTTACTGATCAGGTATAAATTAAAGGGGTATAGTATACAGTTTTGGTAAGGCTAAACTTTAATAACCAAACCTGGACAGTAACATTATAAAATAATAGTTATAACTCCACCATGCTCGAAATGTATACAAAATTACAAACGACTAAGTAAAAAGCCCGTTATCATTCAAAAAGAGCCATTAAACCACAAGAGGGCGCTTTCTAAAAAGGCATTGGTTTCAACCACTTTTCATACAAACTTATGCATGTGATGTTTTATTTAAATAATGATTAAATAGAGAGATCAGCAACAACTATTTAAAAAACGCTTTTGAAAATTTGTGAAAAAGTGCAAGCATTTTTTAATTTTTTGCAAAAATCATCTAATTATTTGGGCGCCAAATAATTATAAGATCAGACATATTTATTGATATTTCAGCCGTTTCTGGGTCGATTTTGACCAAATAAAGTTTATTCTGCCATTAAAATTGCATGTTCTCTCAAATTCGACACTCAGTTTTTCATTACCTCACAAAAAAATTGTGATGTGCAGCGCCCTCTCTACCGAAACTAAACTACCCCTTTAAGATATGAATGTCACGTTAATGTTAATGATTAAAATACAAATATCAATAGTATACAATACGATGATATATGTTTATTTGTGTTTGATTGCTTCAAATCAACCTATACATTTCTGCTCCTCTCAGTTCGGACGGTGAATCGCGCCAAACTCCATTTCAACGCATCCCAACGTCGCTCCATTGCCATCGTACGCAGTGACATGCACATTATAATCGCCCTGTACAACAAAAGAAGAGGTAAGCACGATTTTATTTACATGAGAATTCGTTTCAAGATTAATGGTAATTCGATAGTGACTTCTGAACGCTGGAAAATGCAATTGACCAATTAAACATTTATGATATCAGTTCAGTTTGCTAGTTTGTATCACCTATAATATGATTCCTATAATATATAAACACTTTCCGCGCTCATAATTTATTCTAACACAAATACACTGCTTTATCTCAATATCTTGCAAAGGATACATTAGCTTCAACATACGCACAAGCATATTCGTAACCGCTACTTCCGATATTATTGAACATATTAATTATCTGCTTAATGTTAATTTCAGTGAGATTCGTTCCATTCAAGCCTGCAAGGCTGCAAGGTCCTCTTTATTGTTGCGTGTCAGTGTTCTCATGTTCTTATGACATGTGCCACTAAGTGCAATATTAAAGTCATAACGAATTATACCCCAATATTCATCATATCCCGTTGTTAATTGTAACGTTAATGAGGGTGCTCATACTACATTGACATCAACTTTCATAGTTAAATTTCTAAGTTCTCGATATAATTATCTAGACAACGGTTAGCGCAGCACAGCAAAACAACAGTTCTTCTTAGAACGCGAAGAAGAAATAGTATCCAACAATAATCTTCACAATCTCTCTTATATACCCACCTTCTTTCATTAGTTCTTCTCAGAAATATTTAGCGAAATGATATCCTCTTCTTTTCAATCCCGTATCTTTCTTCCAACTTACAATTCTTTTCATAATGACTATACAGTGTTATAAACTTCACCACCATAACTGCCTTCCTTCTAGGTGATCGACCCACAGTTAATACAGTCATATATTCCCATATAGAACACGAGGTTTTCATGACAATGAATTGATTGGTTTTACGTACAGTGATGAGATCTCTTAAGAACTCGTAGGGCAGATCGTCCTCTGTGACATAGGCGACGAGTGGGATGTCGCTTCGTGTGACAAAGGAGCGGGGTGGGGGCGGGCAGGTGCACTCGAACCCGTTAGCCGTCACATCAGCAGGGCACCCATAGGGTGCGAGGACTATCCTCTCAAACTCAGCACAGATGTCAGTCAAGCTTCAAAGAAACAAGACAATAAAACCTTAATGGCTCAATTATTATATATTAATATTAATTCCATAGGCGTACACGGCGGGGAAGGGGGGCTGCACCTCCAAGAGTTTTGAAAACGACGATTTTGGGGCAAAAGGTACTCAAAAGTGGGGCAAAAGAATGTCATTATTCGGGCAAACTCATATAATTTTCCGGGAAAAGCATGTCACATTTTGGGGAAATTCCGGCAAAACATCGATATTATACCAATTTTGGACAGCTATTAAGTGGTTGCTTGTCTGGTGAAAAATTCGGGCAACATTCCTCAACCCCTGGAAAAGAAAGTGCCCGTATACCATTTATACGCCCATGATAAATTCTCGACCAAGGTGTATACACTTACCGATGCTTCCTGTGACAGATCTTTGGTTGTTTTAAAGGGAGAGATCCACTTTTGCAAGCCAAAATTCAAAAGTTGCGAGGTTATTGTCTTATATGAAAGGAAATGTCATTTAATAGCATGCCTGAAAAAAATAGGGCTTGAAATCTCTTTTTCGTGGAGTTATAGACCTAAAACTGAATAAACTGAGGGACGTCGGTTAATTAGGTACATAAGTATTTTCGGCCGGTGAGTAAGTTCGTACATAGATTTCACGGAGTGCCAGATCGGTATGCATGACCCCTACGTGACCCGCGCTAGCTACGTGACTCGCGCATAAGTACTAATGTGTGAGCGTTTACCAAGCAAAATACCCAAACATCGCTTAAACTGACTACATGTAATTATATATTCTTTCTTTTTGAGATCTTTTTCCGTGACATACGTTAACAAATGTCGGCTTCACATTACCTTTACGAGAATTAGTACTATATTGTTGTAATATTATGCTAAATCAGTTGAACTCCTTTATTGACCGATATATAGTTTAAATGGAGGGACGCATTCGTTTTTCATTCGTAGAATCCAAATTAGAGGGCTGTTCGCTCTGATTTCTTTTTGCGTGTTACATTGATCCCCATCCGTCAACTGAAAGCTGTTCAGACGTTTTGTAAAAGTGGACCTGTCCCTTTAAAGCTCTACAGGTTATTCACGTTAGATATAATTCTAATGATTGCACATATGACGTACGCGTCGAGTTGTGAAGGAATTATATATTGATAACCCAGGTCGAAATTCCCATAGAACCAAAACCCAAAGGAGACCCATAGAAACCCATAGGGCTATTGGTTTATATGTGTTTCCATGGGTTTCAATATGGAAAGTGGAACATGGGTTTCTATGGGTTTCTAAGGGATTCCTATGGATTTCCTATGGGTTTTGATTCTATGGGAATTTTGACCTGGAATATGTCTATGGGTCCCATAGAAACCCATAGAAACCCATAGGAAACCCATAGGATTGTCCTATGGGTTTCTATGGGAATTTCGACTTGGGCCCCCAGGTCGAAATTCCCATAGAACCAAAACCCAAAGGAGACCCATAGAAACCCATAGGCCTATTGGTTTATATTGGTTTATATGGGTTTCTAAGGGATTCCTATGGGTTTCCTATGGGTTTTGATTCTTTGGGAATTTCGAACTGGGAAATGTCTATGGGTCCCATAGAAACCCATAGGAAACCCATAGGACACCCATAGGAAACCCATATGATTGTCCAATGGGTTTCTATGGGAATTTCGACTTGGGAAGGCTTGAGCCTATTGTCTTATCCCTTGGTGGAATGTATTCCTATACCATGTATACATATCGACATCCACCCCAAGTGCCGTTTCGTACCAATCGTCCCCAAAGGCAAGGCATGGCGGAGTGATATCCAGCCAGAAGCTGACGTAGCCGAACAAGCTGATCTTGCGATACATTGTGATGTCAGCCTTCAAGGGACCCGTGATGTTGCGCAGGACGTCGGCGTCGAAGGCTGCACGCATGGTGCCTGGGATGGCTATAGGAAGGGGTGTCATCGAGACGTGGTTGAATCGCACCGCAGCTGATGGATCTATACCGATAATTGAAACATATATGATTTTTATATGCCAAGTAAATGTTACACATACTTATACACCATAATCATTAGTCAACATCTTTGGCATGATAATAATGCGGGCATTCGCGTGCAGAGCGTCTTATAACTATCAGAATTATCAATAAGTTAAGAAACAGATTTTGTTTCTTCTTTTCTTTTTTTCTTCTTTTTTTACAGATGCTGGAAAGGTAGAGAGTAGATGGCATATGACAAGTCAATGATTTTTACAGATCTTGGTCTCATGTGAGAGTGAGACATTGCGAGGGCGCGAATTGACTAAGCGGGGAGTGGTGTGGTAGGGAGCTTTTGCATTTTGGGGCTTGAAATTGTGCAATCTGGTGCTTACCTAGATAGGAAATTCGGGTTTAACATTGACTGTATCTGGGAAAGCGTCTTATGATTTGATCGACCAGAAATTTTAAATATATTTTCAAGAAGAAAACAAATAATTGACCCACTAATAAGTATGCACCCCAACACAGGGAGCGAATTGACTAAGCGGGGGAGGGTGTGGGAGGGGGTGTCCCCCCTCCTCCCACGGTAGGGAGCTTTTGCATTTTTGGACTTGAAATTGTGCAATCTGGTGCTTACCTAGATAGGAAATTCGGGTTTAACATTGACTGTATCTGGGAAAGCGTGTTATGATTTGATCGACCAGAAATTGTAAATATATTTTCAAGAAGAAAACAAATAATTGACACACTAATAAGTATGCACCCTAACACAGGGAGCGAATTGACTAAGCGGGGGGAGGTTGTGGGAGGGGGTGTCCCCCCTCCTCCCACGGTGGGGAGCTTTTGCATTTTTGGACTTGAAATTGTGCAATCTGGTGCTTACCTATCTGGGAAAGCGTGTTATGATTTGATCGACCAGAAATTTTACATACAGTATATTTTTACGAAGAAAACAAATACGCACAAAACGCACCCCGACACACATAATATTGTACTAAAATTTAGCGTCATACACTGTTCCAACATCCAGTGGCGAATCTACGGGGGGGGGGGGGGGGGGGTTAGGGGGTTTAAACCCCCCCCCCCCCCCCCCCCCTTGGGCTGCCAAGTGAAAATGTGATGTGCATAGAAAAACGCCATCATGTGTCCAGACCCACACAGTATCCGCATCGTCATTGGGTCAACCCCCCCCCCCCCCCCTTAGCAAAAAGCTAGATCCGCCCCTGACATCACAATATGCCACATTATGTATGATACAACAACATAGCCTATTGCCAATAATGAGTCCCGAGGGGCGAAGCTACCGAGGGCTGGGGCAGAGCCAAATAGGGAGGGTTTGGGAGGGGGTATCCCTCTCCCACGGAGAAGATTTTGCATATCTTGAAATGGTGCAATTTGGTGCACGTCACACAAGCAGCCAGAGCAATGCCAGCCTACACTGGAACTACGTGGCCCGGTATACAGAAACAAAATACTCATCATGCTCACCCCAGACCATCTGCAAGTTACTCAACAAACTGAGATAATCTGTTCGCGCGCGAAGCGCGCAGAGAAAATTGAAAGTGGATGTATAAATTACTTTTTGAACGTTACTACAAGTCTTAGCTCATACAACTAATGTTTTCGTTCCCACTCGTATACGGATACACACAACAAATATATATCCTTCCCTAAAACCTGGGGAGGGGGATGATTGTACATGTCACCCCCCCCCCCCCACCTTGTGAGGTGGGGGGGGGGGGTGCATCCCCCTCACCCCCCGTTGTCTACGCCCCTAATAATTTGGATAGAGAGTGCTCCTGATGGTGCGAACATTCGACCTTCGTATTGAAACACGAAGAGTTGAAACAAAACACTATACGACAATATCGAATGATCAACATGGTAAATAGTACACAGTGTACGCACCTCCACAGTCACGTGCCGTAAACGTACTCATCACGTTACTGTCGGATGAAGACAGGAAGAAAGCTGAGGCTGACGATGCCATGGCAAGCAGAACAACCACAGACACCATATGCAGAGGGGAAGCCATCGTCCTTACAGGTGTCAAACTCTCTGGTCTATTGGTAGGTTGAATAGAAAAGTGAACATTGTCAGAAAGCGACGATGACGATGATGGGGATGTTGATGATGATGATGATGATGATGACGATGACGATGACGATGATGATGATGATGATGGTGATGATGATAATGATGATGATGATGATGATGATGGTGATGATGATAATGATGATGATGATGTCGATGATAATGAGGGTGATGATGATAATGACAATGTTGTTGACGATGATGATGTCGATAATAATGACGATGATGATAATGATTAGTAAGTGTCTGATAAATCGCACTTACTGCCGTCAAAGCATCGAACAACGAGCAATACGCGCGCTATTGTTAGTGTGCATTCAGCCGAGTGCCGAGAGAATGGCCATAGTTGTTCGATACTATGACGGGCAGTATAGTCCGATTTATCAGTCACCGATTTGGTAAAAATTGACAAAAAATCGGAACCTGACATTGTGTCACTCACACCGCCCTAAAACAAAAACTACACGACCAAAATTAATGTTATTGGTATCGTTTTTTATTGGAAAAGACATACTATCCGACGGACATAATCATTTTGTTACTTTATTTTGGGAAGTGCCCCGTTCCGTTTTTTGGGGGGCCACCCTGTATAAAAAAATAAAAAAATAAGACTGTAGTAAAAACTTACTATGTAATTGTTTATGCTCCATTTTCGAGACCTTTTTCTTGGCATACCTTTTTAAAATGTCATCTTTAAAATACCTTTATATACAAGTATAACTGCATTGTTGTAATATATATTATGCTAAATCAGTCAAAAACGTTTATTGGCTGATATACAGTATAGTTCGATAAAAGGATTATTTCGACACATTCGATTTTTATTCGTAGAATCAAGATTACAGGGTTGTTCGATCTTAAATTTTCCGTGGGTGTTACATTCATCCTCATCAGTCTACTGTAAACCGATTTGTAAGTGGCGGACACCCACAATCCGATAGTATTTATGCAAATGGCTATGTCGCTATGTTGCTGTGTGTCTTTTTGATATAATTTTTTATTTGAAGGTCGAATCCTTGGAACTAATCAGTGTTTGTCGTCGATAAGCACGGTGCAAACAACTTAGATTTAAGATAAGTAACTAAGCAATATTTGTATTGTAAAGACAAACATAGAATTACAGCAAACTGTATGACTTCCGTTGAACCACATCCCAAAACAGTTGGTCCCGCCCATGTTTTCGCGTATAGTCAACGCGCGTTCACAATAACGTCATAAACGTCACATGTTATCTGCCTCATACTAGTAATTCCCTCACGCACGCAAACATGACAAACACAAACACACACACACGCTCACACACACACGCACACACACACACACACACACACACACACACACGCACACGCATACTTACCCAGGCATACTTGTGGGCACTCGACTTGTGGGGTACTTGCGCTACTACAGGCTGAAGGAGTGCTACTGCAAACTGTTTTTTTTCCACAAAATCTTTGCAACAAAAAAAGGCAACCTTCTGAGTGCATGGGAGGGTATAGTCTTTTGACAAGCCTGTCTCGTCTGAACTGAGTTGAATGCAAGGCCAAGGAACGACTGGACAGCGCGACTACAATGCACACTCTCTTGGCGAGCACGTGAATTCATCATTTGCCAGATAGCCTCCATCAGGCGTTCAGTCGTTCCTGATCTTGCATGCAGCGCAGCCATTGCTTGCTTGAGACACGAAGCCTTGTTAAAGGCTAGGGAGGGTAGGGGTGTGTCTAGAAAAAAAAAATCCTCAAGTATCACTTATGGGGCACAGTCAAAAGATTTTGTCACATAACTCTTTGAAGCTAAATACGCCGATTTAAGGCTATTCCTTAGTGGGGTCCATGATTTATTCCCCACAAGGATAAAATACCCCACAAGTATATAATTGTACCCACACGAGACCCCACAAGAATGCCGGCGTGAGAGCACACTCACACACACACACACACACACACACATACACACGCACACGCTCACACACGCATGCACGCACCAACAAACAAACACACACACACACACGCTCATTAGGGATGAACAGGTACTCAGATTTGGCCTGACAACGTGAGACAACCCTACGCATGCGTAAATCGCATATTAAATGACCTCATTTCTGACGACGTGACTTGAATTCCGTTGGCGAAATTGAATGCTAATAGAGTACCGAAGTGTGACGTCAGAGCTATTCATTGCCATGAGTGATGGTTCTAAACAATGTCAGGCAAGTCATGAATTGGTGATCTAGCGGTTGCGAAGAAGGCAATCGTCCGGCTCCGACCCACTACTTAATGCCAGTATGAAAGGAAAACTTGTTTAGAACCATTACTATGCCATAACAAAAGCATGTGACGTCACTACTTCGGTACTCTATAGCGTGTTTTTTAAATTGAATGCTATAAGTGCTAAATCACTTGAGCGAAGAGCTAAATAGAATGAAGGAAATACAATTTTGAACTACAGATCGATGTAAGCCTTCAGCTCGTATCAATACGAATGAAAAGTGTACGAAATTGGCCGAGAAAACCTATACTTCTACTGCTACTAGTACTACTACATACACTGCTAAGTACCTACTATGCTCGTAATTATACCGGATGGAAAATAATCGTTAAAAAGACAGAGATTAAATGCAAAATAGTGTATACTCACAATGTAATGTTTATTTCACTGTAGCACAAATATATTAAGTACTGAACCATATGATATCCTGGTCGGTAATGTAGGCCACAAATCAAACTTCAAACAATTTACTGCCGATTAGGGCCTATGCATAAATTAACCATTGTTCGTGTTTAATTGTATTCGGGAAACGCATCACGTCGCACAATGGACTACATGAACTCACAAACCTTTCTGACACTGACATAGTTGTGACAGCCCCCCCCCCCCCTCCCTTCCGGTGGGGGGGGGGGGGGGGTGGTGGTACTCGAGTGTTGAAATGCGGGTAATAATATAAGCGCCGCGGCGCTTCAAAGTCCCCCTTTTCACAGCCGATCCGGTGTAAGGGTACAGACAGTCTGACGGATAGAGTGTCCGAGCTGCCATTCGCTTTATGTACAGATAACCAAGGATATAGACCACTTGGCCTTGTTTTTATGACATTATATACAAATGTTTTTCAAACACCGCGAAGCTATAATTTGAGAACCATAATATTTACACTTTGAATATGATGCGAGATCATCCCATTGAATCTCAGTGTACTGTAGCCTACATAGAAGCAAAGTCGATATGGACCGGTCATGAACAATTTTGGGGGCATAGTCCTCCCCTCTTTGTCTCCATCTGGCTACGCCACTGAGTGTGTTATGATGTTGAATACCATGTGGCTATCATGTTGCTACTCAGTTTAGACTTTGTCATTGTCATATCATACTTGCATTTGCTTAATACCTACTGCGTGATCAGTTGTCCTCGATATATATATATTTACATTTTGTTGGCTTCGGTTCAGTGAACTAACATTTGATCCATACAATACAATAAGTTCTTCTCATAGCGCTAAATACATAAATGTTTCATTCAAATTAACAATAATATTAAACAAATGCAAAAATACAATTAAATACATAACAAGAAAATGAACATGAAAATATGCATGATAAACTACTGTATAATTAACATTTGGTTTAGCCTACTTATTGAACATTTTGGCCTTGAGTAATTTTTTGAATAAATCTTATGAGGGTGCTAGTCGGATAGGGAGAAGGAGATCGTTCCACATTCATAGAGCATATTTACAACAACAAAAAAGTAATATATTATATAAAAGAAATAATCAATTACAAGGAATGCAAATTCGTGCATCATGCACAAACGGACACAAAACACATATAATTAATTTTAAAACATAAATTCATGATTCATTTTAAGTTACATCACGAATATGAAGTAAAATAAATAGATGAAATCGCTTATAAATACAATAACGTATCATAAACATCACATGTTTGGTAACGAATACACTATTTTGAAATTAATTTTCACGTCGTTCATTGCGAATGGATAAGCTTATAATTTATATTCCTAGTTTAACGTTTCATTTGAGGTAAATTACATGTGAAAAAATAATCTATGTGTTTTAATGTAAGGATTCTATTATGTTCTTCGAGAAGTTTATATTTCTGTTTTTCTTCTTCTTCCAATTTCAGTACAGTCCTCAGGTTTGTAAAATAAATTGAGATCATGTTAGTTAAAAAATGCGATCTCAAAACAGCGACATTTCTATTTGGCATGTAGGGCTTTGAACTCGAAAATGTAGAAACGCTAATTCCTTGGCCTGGATGATGCAATGAGAAGGGAACTGGAAAGAGTTGAATGACTTGTCAATAGAACATTTAATGCATTTCATGATGAACACTCAAAATAGAATAGGTTTTCTAAGGTTGCAAAATAATGAACATTTTGAACAATATAAGGATTGTATCGTAAGAGGGCGTATTTTAAAGGGTCAGGATGGCGACTCTAATGAGTGAATTTTACGTCAATATTTAAAGGGAAATTCTTTATTTTTGAAAGGTGCGTACAATATTTTGCAATTGATAATGAATGAATGTTTTCTAATATATATTTTATTTGATATTATGGTCGTAACAAATGAATTGGATGAATGGTAATGGATACAAAACGAAATATGTTATAAATTCCCTTTCTCCCATTCATTTAATACATATGGTGAATGGGGAAATGTGTAGTCCCATTAGTTGATAAACGTGTCAGTGTGCGCTCCTCGTGAATCGTGTGCTAAAATAACGTGTACGATTTCGATGAAGTGGGATAGTCTTAGACAGTTGAGCTGTGCAAAAATGTGCGTGCACGTTCGATAATCATGACTTGGTATGCATGACTAAAAGAACACATGCTCGGTGTAATTTGTATAGCGCATCAGATCTTTCAGTCATGCATGACAAGTAGTTTGTACGTCTGCGAAGAGAATGCCAATTTAATAGTAGACTTTCTACTTCTTCCTTCTTTTTTCTTTCCCAGATAAAATGAAATATTGAAATTAACTGCTTGATTTGAAATCGAATTGACATGACTACGGCTATGGGAACTGGGTGGGCTGTGTACAAAGTCTATGGGGATTTAAAACACGAAGGGAACAGGTTAATATAATTAATTAAAAAGGTGGATTGTCAATTGAATTTGTTTGAAACAAACAAAAAAATTTGTTGTTTACTCTTACAAATTTTCAGAATTCAAGGTGGGTGAGGAATATGATCAACAACAAAAAAGAAATCTTCATTGAATAACCTGAGCTCTCAAGCAGACAAAACATTTCTGTGGCGTGTCCATGGCATTCTCTATGAAAGCGTGCCCGCAGCATGTGCATGCATCACAAAAATAACGGATCCTCTGTACAAATTGCATAGACTCTAGAAGAAGTAGAACATCCATTCTGTTTGTCATGCATGCAACGTCGTGGACACGCTTTGGTAGAGAATGCCGAGTATTTTTTAGACCATTCCTGAATTAAATGGATTGGGGCAAAATTGTGCATCTGACGAGATGGCATTAAATTGAATGGTTTAAATTATCCATACTGACAGATAACCACTTGTTGCAGTGGAGTCACCATGGCGAGTAAGCGTCGGCTAGAGATGACTCCTCGGGCTGATCAGGATCCAGACTATGAGATGGTTACCACGCCAACTGCAGCCAAGCGCCAGCGTGTGCAGGAAGAGGATGGTAAGTGTCAAACACCAGGGAGATCATTTTGGGGGGAACTCTGTGTCAAATCACCCCCTAGAATTTGGTAGTCAAATTAGGTGCATTGTGTAATATCTCTAGGCTTCCAATGCTAACATTCTTAGTTTAAAGATTTCTCCCCCCCCCCCCCTCTCCTCTCCCCTCCCCCTTAAAACAATGAAAAGAAAATGTTCATGTATTGTTTCAAGACTGGTTCTCCTGGTACTTATTTGTGGGTGTTTTTGTGTTTTTTGTGTGCTAAGAACCAGATAGTAGTTTGGTAATTATCACAAGGAAGCAGATTTGGAGCAGTTAGAGGCGGCATCATTTTGTTAATGATCAATATCCAATCTGAATCTGAATTGCAAAGTGTCCAGTTACAGGTTTGTAAAAGAATGATGCCTTGTTTTCCTGCAGCCAAGGACCAGACCGTGCGGCGGATGCAGGTGATTATCAAGAGGCAGTTCAATGCGGCCATTCAGGACAAGGAGAAGGAGATTGAACTGGTGGATGAGGTAATATTTACCAGCAAGATCAATCAGACCTCAATACTTTGATTTGGGCAACTGCTGAGATACTTTTTGAATAAAAACAAGTTTATTAGCCATTAGAGAGGTTGTTGGCCAGTATACTCTAATTTATTGAGATGGTTTTTCCAATCCCCTGTTTCTCAATTGCTAGAAATGACAATCTGTCTGTTAAGGATCACATCTAGATGTGTGCAACCAAGGGGGGAATTTTTATTTTATAATTTTTTTTTTTTTTGGGGGGGGGGGGCTACTTTTAAAGTCTGCCTGCATGAAAGCTTAGTAGGACATTTCTTCCACAGTGATTGATGTATAATAAACAAATTATAAGCCAGTATTGTTGGTTTATGCACATAGGTTATTAGCCATCATGTTATGTGAGGTCATCATATATAGTGAATCATTCTTCCTCAAGCTATTAGTTTATGATTTTATTATCAAATTGTACTATGTATGTATTACCTTTTTTAAAGATAATTACAAACAAAATTAAATATATAGTTTTTATTTGTGTTTTCCTTCAGAGACTGCAAAAAGCAAGAGTGCAGCTGGATAAGCTGAGAGCATGCATTGTTGCACGGTATTATGGGAAGGCTGGCCTGTCTACATTACATGGTGATGTAAGTATACAAATAAACATGATTCATTTGTGCGTTATTGAAAGCCCTCCTTTGCAGCACATGTTCATGGATAGTTTTGATACATTTTCTTGAGAACTTGCAGATTTGATGACACACGCAGTACCCCGGGGTACCGTTGTACCCCGTTATCCCGCGTTGTGTAGCGCCATCTTGCGTCCAACCGTACCGCAGCTATTGCGTTGTGCATGCAGTGCATCGCGCGATTGTATGCACGCTATACCCACAGTACAGCCCTAAAAATTAAATAAATAATTAAACAAAATGGCGGATTTTCGTCTGGTACCCCAGGGTACCGTTTATGTCATCATTTGCAGAATGCTTTTTACTTTGATTTCAGCATAATAAACTATGCTGAGGTCAATTTAGCCTCTGAAGAAGATTCTGCTAGGATTGAAAATTTAGGCCCTATATTGACTCTCATGATAAAATATAGTTTCATTTGAAATATTTTCAGGAAAGATTTTTCTAAATGGGTTTATATGGAGACTGAGATCGATGTTGAGACCTGTTGTGGTACTTATGCAACATTGAGAAATGTTGTGACTGTATTCATGATCTGATGCATTTCATTGATTTTGACAAATAATGCAAATTGATTATTATCCTTCACATGTGAATCATAATCATAACATTTGAATTTAGATTTGAATGTCGAACAAGTGGACCCCTTTTTCTACACAAATTTATATGTTAAATTTCTTGTTTGTTTGAATGCATGTAACAGAGGAGCAAGCAGAAGCTAGATCTGAGTCACCCTGCTATCCAGCGAGCCCTTGGCCACCCCAGCAAGGAGCAGCCCCCTCGCTCCTCCTCCGCCCCTCCCCTGTCAATGCCCCCTCAGTCCCAGCAGGGTGGGGCTGACACCGACCCCTCCCACTCTGGGCTAGATGGGGTGTGCTGGCCTGAGAGTGGCAAGTCTACCCCCATTGCAGAGCTACTTGGACAAACAGATGCCTTCCTGGAGATGGACAGGAGTAGTCCTATTCCAGTTGGCCCACATGGACCAAAGAGTGCAGGAACGGTGAGAAATAAACTTGATTTCCCATCCTTTATACTGAGGGGAGTGCAATCGTCTAAGATGTTGATGTGCACTTTATTATGTAGAAATAATTCAATGTTTAAATGCAATGTCACAATATTTATTTTGTATTTTTTATATAGGGAAACATTGAACTATAACTATAATAAGACATTGGTGTCCATTTGAACATTTGAAGGGCAATAGGTACGATGGACATGGTACAAATAGAGCCTGGACTCAAAACCAGTGTATGTCCATTGTGCATGTATGGTGTAAATAGAGCCTGCACTCAAAACCAGTGTATGTCCATTGTGTTTGTCCTTCAGTAAGACACTTTTGCTGTTCCACTTTTGCTGTTCTCTACCCAGGTGTAAAAAATGGGGACCCGGTAGGAGTGAAATATGTATGCAACTGTATACTATGTAGTGCGCCTTGCGGCTGCCAGTAGGCATTTTTCTGCTAATTGATATGTCTGTTTGCCCAATGATCAGCTAATAATATTTACCACTGTAAAACCGTTGAGGTGATTATCATCATATTATCATACATTCATTATTAGGTTGGTTATCATCATAACAGTTCCTTTCATTCTTTTAAACCAATATTTGTGTGTGTTTTCAGGAGACGTTTGGAGTAGGTCCAGCCCTAGATAACCTCAAGCCTCCCGTGACTCAGGTTGACAGTGGAGAGGGCTCTCGTTTCCATGTCAAGAAACGCATCATCGTCGGAAATGTGTCAAAGTAAGCAGTAAATGGAGAAAACGACTGCTAAAAGCTGCTCATCTATTATGACATTGCATGCATGACAAAATCAAATAGTCAATCAGGACAGGTTGAGAACAAACTTGTATTCCAAGTCCAGCCTCATCCTTATTTGCAGTTTTGTTTATGGGGATTTTTTTCAAAGTGTGCGCTTAACAGACTACTGGCTAGAATACTCCCTAGAGAGTGGAAATGTGCACTTTGTGTGCAAGAATGATTGCAGTGTGTATCTGTTGACCAGGGTAATATTAGTACTGTAAAACCCTATGATACACAAGTGAAAAGCGCGATATCAAGTAATCATTATTGTGGGTTTCATACGGTGCACTAGATCAGTGATAACTAGAATAAGTGAGATATCTTCCTGACAAGCAGAGGATGGACCACTCTGTGAAGATTGGGGATTATAAATGCTCAAGTGTTCAACACAGAAATGTATAGTGTATGTCAGAGGTCCATTTGATGAGGCAAAATGGCAAAAGAAATGGTTCATATGTCTAGATATGATTTATTGATTTATATATCTCTTTATACCCTCCCCCATTGTATTTGTAGATACATTCCCCCGGGTCATAGGGAAGACAGTGACCCTTCAACACACAAGTGGATGGTGTATGTCAGAGGTCCTCCGGATGAGCCCAGGATTGATCACTTTGTGGAGAAGGTTTGGTTCTTCCTGCATCCAAGCTACAGGCCCAATGACCTTCTAGAAGTCAAGTGAGTAATAGTTAACTTCTTAATGTGGTTCCTTAGCACCTTGTGCGCCTAACAGGCGACTGGCTAGACTACTCCCCAGGGAGTGGAATATGTGCATTTTGTGTGCAGGAATGATTGCAGTGTGTATCTATCGACCGGGGTAATAATAATAGTACAAAGCACTCTGATACTCAGGTGAATAGCACTACATAAATATCTCTTATTATTACCATGTCAGAACTTTATCAAAGAGAAGGACCTTTACATTTTGTTTTAACCCAACAGGTTTAAATAACTGACCACATAGTGGATTAGAAATTGTTTTTCATTTTCTGTATTTGGTCCTGTAGGCTTTACAACCTACTTGAAGTCAAGATATTTGTCCTTTCCTTAATTTCAATGGTCTTTTACTGTTTCAACAGTTATACAATAAATGTATATATAAGATCCCTTGATCTGCTCAAATATTAGTTGATAATCAGTCCCCATAGGCACAATTTGTGTGTTGATTTTGAATGGCAATTCGTAATTCTGAAAATGGTTCACATTCTACATTTTAGCGGTCATTTTTTTGTTTTTGTATCAATATATGAAATTTACATGAAAAATGAGCAAAGAAATTGGGGTTTCTCCGGGATTCTAACCCAAGACCTCCAGATTGCTAGACTGGTGCTCTACCAGCTGAGCCCTAGTGTGGTGCTCATCCCTGAAACCCTTAGTATTCAATGCTTGTGTCAGTCAGAAGCTATCATAAACCTGACACAAACCCGAAGGATTAAGAATTCAACTAAAGGATATGTGCGGGGGGACACCAAAGTGATGCAGCATTTTTGTATAAATTAAACATATACTTCTGGTCATTTTTGTTATGTTTTTAATAATCAATATATGAAGTACTTGTTATCATTTGTTAATAAGCATTTGCTTGTTGATTGTGTGTTGTTTCCAGAGAGCCACCTTTCCACCTGACGCGTAGAGGGTGGGGGGAATTCCCTATCAGAGTGCAACTCCACTTCAAGGATCCACGCAACAAGAAGGTGGACATCATTCACCATCTTAAGGTACAATCAATGATATGCAAATAAACAATATTCTCATGCAATGCTAGAAATTAAAGCCTGGCGCAGACAGAGCCGAATTGACCCCATCCAACAGGTTTTCATCCAGTCTAGAGTTGGGCCCGATCAGTCGGAACCGTTTCAACATGTTGAATCAGACCTAAATGACATCTGACTAGCTCTTGACTGGCAAAATTGGAGTCGAGAGGCAATGCATACTGAGCCATTCCGACTGAAAATCAGTTGGATCAGGTCGAGTCAGCTCTGTCTGCGCCGGGCTTAAAGGGGACCACCAGGCAAAGAACAACACATTATTATATGTTTTGGTACCATTTTGTGATATCAAATAGATACCCAACATTTTGCAAAGGGTTGTGTAATTCATAAACAAAACAATTCATTTCCACCACTTACGGAACCACTACTATTTCCTGGTTCCTTACGGGCCAAACATTTGCGAGTGCGCCAATGCTATTCACGCGTACGTTTGTAGACAATAGAATCCCGGGCGATTCGTTCGCTCTGCACACATTAGTCTTCGCAATTCAGACTGCATGAACGCATGTTTTAGAATGGTGATGCATTTTCCAAATATGTATTTCTTTTTTCTGGAAACATATTTTGTGAACTTGTTGATGGAATGGAATACTAAAGATGTTACCTTTCTTTAATAAGAATATTATTTTTTGGTGGTGGTACCCTTTAACTTGTGGCCCAGTCGGGCAAGTAAAACCATAATTTATCATATTTTTAAGAGGCCCAGAGCCAGCGTACTTGTGCAAATTTTGAGCATTGCTCTCATGAATTGCTTTCTACATTCACTTCAAAGCATGAATACACTTATAGCATCTTATTTACAGTGCTTCACTGACATCCATTTATATAGTTATATTGTGAAGAAAAAAATCTAGCTATATTTATTTTAACATTTAGCTTGTAAGTATGTCGATGTGTATGCTCATTATCATAATTCCAATGGTTTCTCTTTGTGTTTGTTTAGCTGGACAGAACATATACTGGCTTGCAGACCCTTGGTGCTGAGACGGTAAGAGTTATACATTATTGTATTTCTTTTCATTTCATTTCTTTATTTACACAAAGAGGTCAAATATCCATGAACAGCACAGATTGTATGTAATGTTTTAAAGTCACAAAAGGAAAAATATAATAAATTGTAAATGCAGTTCTTTTTTTTTTATAGATGAACATTTCAGTAGGTCACTCTAAAGCGATGTTCAGCTTGGACCAATAATTGAGGATGTTAAATGTAATTTCTTTAAATATATGATTTCCCCCATATTGTAGGGTACATCTTCAGCAAGAAGATAAGCAGTAAACATCATTATTTGTGTTGTTTGCACTACAGATAGTGGACGTTGAGCTTGACCGTTACTTGTTCAGTGAGAGTGGTGACCCTCTGTCCAGACCGTCCACTCCAACAGTGACCAAGGTCAACTACAAGGAGGGGCTGAAGCCAGACCTGACCCGTATGCCAGTGGCCAGTCGGAGCATGCCTGTCATGCCCAGTGAGCGGCAGAGTACCACCACACCCAGCCCTATGCTGCTGGAATCTATTGCCAGGACGCCTGAAGTAACACCTGACAAGTCTAGACCCCCCTCGTGTAGCTCCACTGCGTCCAGTCCTCTGGTCAAGCCATTACCGACCGATGGGTTTGCTGCCTCTAGTAGCAGCAGGGCAACTCCTATATCCATCTTAAGTCTGGATGGAGCAAAAGAAAATCAGCCTGGTAAGTCATATTTCAGAAAGAAGACTCCTTCTGTCTGTTTCTGCATGATAGGGAAACATGCATTCAGTTTATTCTACATTGTGTTTGAAATACTGCACTTTTAGCTGCATTACAAGTTATAAAGCATGATTTATCTGCCCTTCACGCAGGATAGAGGCATTTCCCAGTGTCTACGTACATTTCACACTATTTTGTTGTAAAAAAAGTAAATCAATAACTCAATGTCATAAAAGGGATGAGAAAACTGAAACTGAAGCTGACCCAAAAATGTGAAATAAACAAAGATATTGTCTTTTGCCAGGAATTAAACCTGAGACCTCCAGATTACTAGACCGCTGTTCTAACCACTGAGCAACAAGGCTCTTTATATGATGGTGATACATGTACTTCCCAAGAACCCTTGACAATAGATAAAACATAATGTGACATTTTCTCCTGTTCATTTGTTTGACAGATATGAACTCGCTGGTAAGATTTTCCAGCAAGATGAAGTCCCAGTCAGGACTGGTGAAGCCCACTTTGGAGAAACCTGTGCGTGCCATGCCTCCTCTTGGCCCTATCTCTGCACCCCATGCCCCCATCTCAACATCCCTCAACAAGAACTCTGCCTTGCAGCTCACATCAACTCAGGCCAGCATGGACTCGCTTGGCTTGGCCGGAAGCCTGAACTCAACTTCTCTGCTTCAAGGAGCAAGTGTGAGCTCACCTAGCAACAGCCTTGGGCAGCTCCTGGGGAGTGAGACACAGACCATCTCACCCCCACACTCTGGGGCAATCAATGTGGGTGACTTGGCCATGTCTTCTCCTGGCAGCAAGCTGGTGCGAATCAAGGATGGACAGATCATCCAGGACCCTAAGGCTGTGTCCCCGTCCCACTCCAAGGCAGAGAGCATGACGGTAGTGACGCTGAACCAGTCTGTGCTAGGCACCAAGTCCAGTGCCAAGGTGACTCACGCAGCCCAGCCAGCAGTGACCACCACTCCTACCATGTCCCTCCAGAAGATCCCTGTGCCTATGTCCTATGCAGGCCAGCAGCACCAGCATACCATTGTCAGTGCCACCAGCTCGGGCATGCAGAGCACCATCAGCATCTCCCAGCTAGGCAAGCAGCCCATGGTGGCTTCCCCAGTGGTGCGCAAGAGCCCTGCGGGGATCACCCTTCTCCAGCAGCCCTCTGCACAGCCCTCTACAGTCCCGCAGCAGCCAGTCATGTCTGCCGTGCCTACCCCACCCACAGGCACACAATACTATGTGACGGCCAAGTCAACGGATAAGAACCTGCAAGGGAAGGTGATACTGATCCCTCAGCAGGTGTTCTCACAGTCATCCAATCAGGGCCGAGGGAGAGGCACGGGACAGCAAGCTTCCAAACAAGGTAGGCAAGTCACGTGCTGTTCTTTTGGCATAGTGATGCTTCTTTTTTATCACAGTAGATGACTTCCATTTCACGCTTATCCACTAGTAATGAAATGTCTTATTCTTCAAGAAATTAGAATGCTTATGAACCTTTCCAGAATGATGCAAAGCCTAAACCGGCTAATCCTCCTATATATATGTTATCTGCTCATTCTCTTGGTCTTACCTCAATGTTAATCAGTAAATAGAATATTATGTACTGAATAATTATATCTTCTTCATCATACTTTTGTTTGTATCAATGAAATGAACTTCAGTTACTCGCTACATTCTCAGCTTATAATTTGTTTTATTCTTCTTTATTTTGTATCTAATTTCTTCTCAATATTGTTTGTTTCTCCTCCTTGCAGGTTCAAGCTCCTTCCTGTCTCCCAGCAATGTGCTGATCCTGCCCCAAGGCTCCATCGTCCCTCCTCTGCCTCCAGGCAGCATAGTGCAGATCCAGCCGGTCCCCACCCCCTCTCCTCAGACCCCCAACCCCAGCCAGCCCATCACACGCATAGCTCTCACACAGAAGTCAGGAGCATCAACCATCATCTCCCCCAAGCCTGCTACCCAGCGGGTTGCTTCGGGGGGCGGGGTCATCCAGATACAGAGGTCTGCTGGTCAGACCTTGGCCAAGCTAGTTCCTGCAGCCTCAGGGATCAATACCCAGCAGACTGTGACGTCTGCAGGCGTTTCGCTGCTGCCTGAGATGAAGGGGCAGCTTGCTCGGACTCCTGCAGGAGGTGTGGTGCTTGTGCAGCGCACACCGGCCTCAAAGACCAACACCATTCAGACCATCTCAGGGATACAGAACGTGCTTGCCAACCAGCAAGGCATGGCGCAGAAGCTATCGGTCAGTCAGGTAGCTGGAGGAAACCTTGTCTCATCGCAGCAGAAGGTGTCTTTTCCCATCAAGGGTGGGACATCAGTCTTGCTGCCACAGCACTCTAAGGCATCGTCATCACAGACTATTGTACTCCACCCACAGGCATCAACCAAGACAATACAAGTCAGGACAACACAACCCACGATGAAGAATGTCACTAAGTTTGTGCCTCCTCTAAACCAGAGTATAAAAGAGTCTGAAACTTTGAACTCCAATACTGAAGGGCCGGCTGGTGAGAGTGCAGTCAAAGGGAGTAACTCTAGTGACAATTCGTTAGTCAGGACAAAGAGTGTAGATAACAAAGGGGATGGGGCGGGAAAGAGTAGCAATCATGTGGCTAAACCAAGCAAGCTTGATTGTGAGATTGACATAGTGAGTGATACATCCTCACCTCCATTGGAAGAAAACAAAACAGAGAGTACTACCTCCGGATTATCTGTCACACTTCAAGATGGGAATGTGCAAAATGTGAAATCTATGCAATTGAATGTAGCGGACATCAGTTCAGATGTGGAAATGGCAGATGACACAGTATCAGCTGTGCCAAATGCTGGTGCTAGAAACTCTAGTGGAGTGAAAGGAAATCAAAGAGATGTCGGGGTAAATAATGGCAGTGTGAAAATAAAGCAAGAAATTGTTGAGGACATAGTCATGAAAGATACTATAGAGGTGCATAAAGATTTAAACCAAAATACAAACACAGTAAACGGGGATTGTGTCGTGATGAAGGATGGTGATAGTGTGACACAACCCAATAGAACTTTGCCCAACAGCAAAACCATGACGGTTAACAACAAGAAAAGCAATGGATCCATAGTAGACCATCTTACTCTGAAGGGACAGTCCCTTGCCCAGACATCAAATAGCAACAAGTGTGTGATTCGTGTGGTTAGCTCTGCCAAACTGGACAAACCTGGCTGCCAGCTTGCCTCGGACCCCAGGCTGAGTGACCAGCGGTTGCGCGTGGTGCGCATCAAGAAGGAACCCGGCTGTGAACCCATCCTAGCCACACTGGCCACAGCACCTCTCCTCCTCCCAGACCACCACAGACAGCTAGGCATTGCCATGGAGACGGGGGAGGAGGAGGATGAGGGGGATGGATGGGAGAGCAAGGAGCTGAAGGCATGGATGAGGGTTCTGGGTGAGCGTGTTGCCGAGGAGACTAACCTGTATGGAGTGAGGAGCATGGAGCAGCTCATGAAGTATGTGGCTGAGCAGGCTCCCATGATTGACCCTGAGCGAGGTGAGGAAAATATCAGTGAAATTAGATATCAACATGTTTATTTACAGTGACAACCTTTTCTTAGTAGTTTTTGAACAATTATTTCAAACATAGGGAAACTGGCCTGAATTATATACATGTATGATATAAATGAAAACTAAAACCAAGAAACTTCCAGATTGCAAGGTGCTCTACCAGCTGAGTTAGAAAAAGTTTTTGAAAAAATAAAGATACCAGCAAAATAATGTTCAAAAGTCTTGATGATATCTGATGAAGTGTATTGCTGAACAGACTCCTACATTATGTTTGATCCTTGGCGAGGTACGTAAACAGTAACGCACCTTTGGTTTCAAACTGTGGTAATTGATACATTTAAAGAAAAACAGACAAAATGGTGACGTACATGAAATCTATTATCTTTCTATAGTATCCCAATTATGCAAAGTTAGCAGACTACAGATTCTAGGAATCCATTAAATGTAATTTAGAGGCCTGTTTATATATATCTTGAGTGTGTAAAGTGCAATGAACATGCAAGACTCATTGCAGTTGTATCTACATAACGTCTTGATGAAGATCACTCTATATTATTTGTATCTAGACGGTATATAGAGTACTCTACATTGGATTTGTTTTGAAAAGTTAATATTTCTGTAAGTTGTTGATAGTAATACTGAAATAATATTGTGCTTCTATTGATGTACTTGCAGTTCAAAATGAGCTACCATTCTGTGCTACATCCCTGGAGCAATACCAGTCGTGGACGCACCCCAAGCGGCGTGCCATGGAATGGCAGAGGGCAGTGTTCATGCGTCAGAAGGTTGCCAGACTGAAGGAATGGATTCCTTGTCTACGGGATGTGTCGGTCTGGAGTAAGAAGACGACCGTAGTCTGGTGCAGACAACATGGATTCACACCACCAGACCCTGGTATGTTAATCAGTCCCATTGCTATAGAAAGCATGTAATATCAGCACTAATTGTTTTTTCCAGTATGATGCTGTTAATTCGGTTTTTACAGACACATTTAATCAATTTTGATTATTTACTTCTCGGACCACCCTTTATTGTCACCATCCGAGGGATGCAGTCTAGGTTTTGAACCTGATTTGTGCAAAGAGCAGATATCGAACCACTAGACCAAAACACCTTTTCTCAAACAATGCTGTATGCTGTATCGATTAACTAATTCCCTCCAAGAAACCGGCAAGGAGATTCAAATGATGAGGGTTAGTCAGGTATTATGGTTGGATGTGGGTAAAGTCTGCTAGAAGTATAATAGACCAAGCCTTGTGCAGACTTTAGATGTATATTATTTGTATGCTTCATCATTGCTTTGTCTCTTGTGAACAGGTTTGGGGAGACAGAAGCAGCCTTGTGAGGTGTGTGGACAGACATGTTCCATCATTTGATTGGCTTTGGGTAACGAAGCTAGAAATAATTAGAGAGCAAGCTTGGTGCAGACTATAGCTCTACATTATTTGTCTCTTGTGAACAGGTTTTGGGAGACAGAAGCAGCCTTGTGAGGTGTGTGGACAGACATGTTCCATCATTTGATTGGCTGTTGGTAACGAAGCTAGAAGTAATTAGAGAGCAAGCTTAGTGCAGACTATAGCTCTACATTATTTGTCTCTTGTGAACAGGTTTTGGTAGGCAGAAGCTGCCTTGTGAGGTGTGTGGACAGACATGTTCCATCATTTGATTGGCTGTTGGTAACGAAGCTAGAAGTAATTACAGAGCAAGATTTGCGCAGACTATAGCTCTACATTATTTGTCTCTTGTGAACAGGTTTTGGGAGACAGAAGCAGCCTTGTGAGGTGTGTGGACAGACATGTTCCATCATTTGATTGGCTGTTGGTAACGAAGCTAGAAGTAATTACAGAGCAAGCTTTGCGCAGACTATAGCTCTACATTATTTGTCTCTTGTGAACAGGTTTTGGGAGGCAAAAGCTGCCTTGTGAGGTGTGTGGACAGACAGGGTGTAGCAAGAATCAGAGGGCCTCATGTAAGGACAGCTGGCTCAGCAAGTCTGGTGAGTTCATACTAGATTAAAGATAGTCCGGATTTGTAAATCAGACGTGCGGTGCCATCTTGGGAACACCCTAGTCCCTGTGCGCAATACACACTGGCTTAGTGTAATACAGTGCACACAAACTAGCCTAGTTCACAATGCCAATTTGCTGTGTACAATTTAAATGCTCAAACTCTATACAAAAAAACACAATTTGATTTGTTCATATCTTCTCTTTACTGTAAAGATATCTTGATTGGTTTTACATTTCAGAATTAAAGATTTTAATCTTTGCAAGTTCCAAGCAATTTTATACATTAACAAAAAGTAAGAGTGCATTATTTTGTCTTGGTGGGTGTGGCATGAGAAACATTTGGTTTTAACACATTTTGAAGATTCTGAAGAATACACCACATGAAAGGATGCAGTGAGACCATGTCAGAATAGTCAGAATAGAAGCTAGGAGGGTGTCATTGTGGTCCCTCCTAATCTTTTAAGTGATAAACCATTTCTGATGGTGATCTTGATCTTGATGACATTTCCATGATGTTAATACTATAATCATTAAGTTTTCAAATTTACAACATGTATTTGGGTACACTTATCTCGTATCTATATTTAATTTGCCATAGGTGTGTTGAAGCAAGCTACCTTTACTGCTCCTGATGACCTGAGCACCAGACTACAGACTGCACAGGCATCCATGAGGACCAGACCAGATGTAGATGATGACATCATCATTGATGTCATCACCCCTGGCGACCCCTCCAAGAGACTCAACATCAAGACGGAGGGGGAGGAGAAGCAGGAACTCAAGTGCTTTATGCCACCAAGCGAGGGAGCCCTGTATATCAGGGATGCTGCTCAAAAGGTTTGCTGATCTGAAATTCTGACCTCTTTATGCCTGAAAAATCTTGTCAACACTCAATTGCTATTTATTCTTGCTCTTGCGATGTGGATGGATACTTTGCTTTTTTATTACACCACAGTTTGTATTATTTCAAGAAATGAATAACAACAGAAATGTAGATTTCGAGTATGATCTCTGTTTACTAAGTTATCCAGTAGTTATTAAACTCCCTCTAATTGCTAGAATAATGCCTCGAACCAAAATAACAATTGGATTCATGCCTACATTAAAATATATTTAATGGAATTTAAACGTTATGCATTGTTGAAATTTGTCAATGATTTTGATATGTAAAGCATCAATGTGTGTTTTGTTTACTCAGATTGGCGTTCACTTCAAGCCAGTGCAGGTGGGTGAGGATACCTTCTCACCCGTCATACAAGAAATCATCTATGCAGTGAGTATGCATTCTATAAATATTCTGGGAAATATCATCTTCATTTAATGATTAGGGAACACAGTTATCAGATTCAGTTGAGAATGTCTGCTTGGTTTGAAAGATCGTCCCACCATATTCACACCACTCCCTTGGTTACAAGAACCTGACTCAGTATTCCATTAACTTTTAAGAAATGTTGCTTTTATAGGCATATTGTCTATTTTTCTCTGCTCATTTTCAATCATTTAAAATATTTCTAGTCAGTTTTTTTTAATATATGTTTGTATTCAAATTTACTTGTGTAAGCAAATATAGTATACTATATTCCTTAAATATAAAAAAAAAACTTGCCTTTAATAAGCAAATTGCTCAAGCAAATTTGCTAAAATAAGAAAAAGTCTAAAGCCTTATTTCCATAAATGATATTGTACTGGCTTAGCGGAGGCACGGATGAGACGAAATGCTTAATTTCTGATGACATCATGCTATGCATTAACTACCTTAATGGTATCATTCTGTGCGCTGAAACCCCTTTGGCGATTGTCTGTCAAAGAGACAATCTCAAAGAGAATTCATGAATTATATGTTGAATATGAATCCAATAAAAAATGCTTAAAATTAAGTAAACTGTCTGACAAATTGCGTAACAAACCGTTTGTCCTTAATTTAAGCAAATTTGATCATGCTTTTTTTCTTTTGATTGTAAAAGCAATTTTCTTAGATTTCTTTCTTAGATTTCTTTCTTAAAGGGATAGTTGAGTTTTGGTAAAGAGAGTACAGTTTTGGTCAAACTGAATTTTAGTAACCAAAACCTGCACCATTACATTACAAACTAATAGTTTTAACTCCACCATGCTCGAAAGGAATACAAAATTACAAATGACTAAGTAAAATGCATGTTATAATTTTAAAAAGCCGTTAAAACTCAAGAGGGCGCTCTCTAATCACTTATTGGTTTCAACCATTTTAAATAAAATATTGTGCATGTGATGTTTTGTTGAAATAGTGATTAGAAAGAGAGATAATAAACGACCATTTGAAAACCTCTTTCGTAAATTTTGGAAAAGAGGAAGCATTAAAAAAAAAATTTAACGGCTGGTTCAAAATTATCAAATAATTGTGGGGCCCCACAATTATAATATTTGTGTGTGTTTAGATGTGTTTATGGACTTCTGGGCCAGGCATATAGTATGGGAACCAAGTTATTTGTATTTGGTGTTATTTTCTTTCACCTTGTAGGCAACAAGGCAGTTTGCAGATGATCTGTTGAGGGGTGCATTCTCCAAGGCATATGGAGTCAGAGAAGATAACAGGTCAGTTTTGCTACCACTTATTCACTACCAATCTGTATTTGTATGATTTTGGTTTTGTATTCAGATACTTTGCAAATTACAAATGATTATATTTGAACACCAACATGTACCAAGGCTCCAATTAGCCATGTATCATGATTTCCAGCTACTATATTTCAGTTTTACTTTCTAGCTTCAGAATTCCAGGAAATATCGGGGTTGGATGATACAGCTTGCACCTAATCAATAATGAACAACAGACATTCTCAACATTGTGTTGTTTGGAGAAAAAAGGGGAAAAAAGATTACATAGCAAAAATATATATTTCACCCAATAAAATAGAATTGTATGTTTCTAGAAATATCTTGCAGATTCATAAAAATAATATTAGTATCATTAGTGCTAAGGGGTAAATACATGTTGCTCAAGGCGATGTATATTGTACTAGTAATATATTATGCTAAACAGGTTTGACTGTATACTTCACTTCACATGCTCTGTTTTCTTTGCATTGGCTTTTGGCCCTTAGAAAGTGAACTGCTGTATGTTTAACTGAAAAGCTTGTTTATGAATGTGTTGTTCTTGTGTGTGTTCTACATGAATTATTTTATTTGTATCTATGAAATATATTCTTCCATTCTCTGCCAATAGGTTCCCAGAGGACGTGCTCCCACTCCACATCCACCAGGCAGTGTCCTCCAGCCCATCATGTGACTTCCTTACAAACACACACCTTGGAGTGGTTGCCATGGCAGCAGATGATACCAAGGAAGAAGCCAAGTGAGATGAGGATTGTGATGTGATTAGGAGCAGAGACTGCACCTGTGGATGTGCAAGATGTCTGGGCCATTGATAGGAAGTGATGCGACATTGCAGGATAGGGCAATGCTTTGAGTTCACAAGTAACATACAAGATGAATTCACAAACTTTGAAACAAAATAACCAAGCAGGTTAGATGATGATAACCCTTTTAAAGGTGATATTTAGGGTCACTCACAGTGTACTGTAATAGAGCTGGTTATAAAGGCTACCATTGCCACCCCTTCCCTCCCCTTTCCTATAAGATGGTCTATTACATGCTGCAGATCAGTAATTTAGCTCATAGCCAACGGGCATTGCAGAATTTAGTAGGAAGAGCCAGAACAGCACAATTAAGATACAAACATAAAGTTGTGGTCACTTTAATTTCTTGTTTTATTGTATTCAAATATTTTCTATATGTAATCAAACAGTTTTGAGAACAAAAATTGTATTTCAATTTTTTTTTCAATTAGCAAAAAATTATTTAAAAAATATTAATAAGTTTTTCCAAAATTATTGTAAAATTTGAAATTTTTCAACATAATGTGCAGTAAACCAAATGTTCAACTATTAAAAAAAAAATTATACATTTTTAATGAGGTACAATGCTGTTTTGTGCCAAAAAATTATAAAATCTAAAAAAAGTTGCACCATCATGGGCATAACACATGGAAAATCATGGACTAAGAGTATAATTTTTGCAATTTGATCATACTATATGAGATTTAACCATCTCTTTCTCCTCCCAGTAAGTTATAGTCAAGTCTTTATTGATTATTGAGACATGCATGTTCAAATTAAGCAAGGAATTTATTTTTATAAATAGTTCAGAGTACTGACTCAAAGTTCACTATCTGATTAACGATACAATTTATTAAAACTTGAACCAGGAAGGTAGTAGTCCCCCTGTTACTTGGGATTATCTTATTTCTTGGCTAAAGTAGCATTTACATAAGAAAATAATGCTTGATATTTTTTTGCTCTGCTTTTTTATACTTTTCACTGTGTATGTAATGTCCGTGACGCAGCCGTGACGTAATGTCCGTGACGCCATTCTGGACAAGCCATCAAATATTTTAGTAAATGCTCTTGATATACTTTATGATATAACATTCTAACTTTGCAAATGAATTTTGAATTAAATTGAATTAGGACTTCTGCTTCTACAAAAACTTTTATATCTAAAACGTCACGGACATTACACATCAATGTTGTAAGAATCAAGATTTTATCCAATAACAGTTTTCAAAAAGTAAAGATTTTTACACAATTTCCTTTTCTATGATGTTAAAACAAAGCATAAACAAGACATTAGAAGTAGAATTATTGTTCTGAAGTGATCCATATTTTAAAATTTTATTTCACAAAAACGGATGCAAATTTCATCATTTTTGGGGGTAATACATACAATTTTTGTCCCAACTTCAATGGCCAAAAAAAAAATATTCTGCATTGAATTTCACACTTTTTTCCTTTAGTCATCAAAATATGGTCCTTCCTCATTACTATCCAGTAGTTATCAAGGCTGTCCCATGAGTTTCATTTTTCCATCCTTGGGTGACATTTTTCGTGGAATTGCCCGTATATTGTACTTACCACATACTTCATACATGCTCACATGGTTCCTGTATATGAAATAGGTTAATACTAATTTGATATAGAGAACTGTTTAATGACTTTGTTAGTTTCTCCCTGGTTGCATGGCTGCATGATGTTTTGATGAGGAAGTCAATCAACGCACATCCTGTAGCCACTCTGCCAGATCATGTTGACATTGCACTACTTTCAGCTACCCGTTGTTTGTGCTGTTCATGTCAACTTAGTTTTTAACATGTCAAATATCCACTTTAACCAATATGAAACCAGTTGACCTACATGTATGTACTTTGGGAGATCAACACCAAATATCTATTTTAAAGCTAAACAGCCATTTTATGTAACATTTCAAACAAAAACTATACATTGCTGTAATTGCCAACAGTATGATTATATCTTTGGTTTAGAAAGAGAAGGGCATTCAAATTACTTGTACATTTGTGGATTGTAATGCTTAAAGTGTGGAAACCAAATGTTGTTTTTATATTCCCAAAATGAGAAATGATTTTATCCCAAAAGTTGGCATCACATACAGAAGGCTCTCTACCTGCAGGATGGTCTGCATAACTCAATTTAAGCCCAAATCGACTGAACATCCTTCTCACTCTGTAAATGTAACAAAGTTAAAGGGATAGTTGAGTTTTGGTAGAGAGGGCTAGACTACTTTGTTTGCTTGTGAGGTAATGAAAAACTGAGTGTAAAATTTGAAAGAGCATAATATTTAAATAATACAATCATCTTTGTTTAATCAAAATCGGTTCAGAGATGGCTGAAATATCCATAAATATAACAATTTGTAATAAAGCTGGGGCCCCAGGTTTATTAGAGAATTTTGAACCAGCCGTTAAAAACTTTGTAAAAATGCTTCCTCTTTTCAAAAAGTTACAAAATAGGTATTTAAATAGTTGTTGGTTATTTCTCTATCTAATCACTATTTCAACAAAACATCACATGCACAATATTTTATTCAAAATGGTTGAAACCGATGAGTGTTTAGAGAGCGCCCTCTTACGTTTTAACGGCACTTTTTGAATGATAACATGATCTTTACTACGTCATTTGTAATTTTGAGTTCCTTTCTAGTTATAACTATTAGTTTGTAATGTAATGATGCAGGTTTTGGTTACTTAAATTCAGTTTCACCAAAACTGTACTCTCCTTACCAGAACTCAACTATCCCTTTAACAACAAATGCTTTGAAATGAACTATTTCAGCAATCAACTGTTTAAAATTATATATGAAGCATGGAGTCACAAGTAATACTATTAGATGAACTTTCATACTAATAATAATTATAATCATGTTTATACAGTGATTAAAATTTGCTAACTGATTGTTCTGGCTTTGTATGCAGGTATAACTTTCTAGTGAATAATTAGAAATCCAAACACTTCAATTGTAATTATCTTTTTAACAAAAGGGAAAATTTAAGAAAGAAAAAAAATCGGTTCCATGTTTCTAAGTAAGATTTGTGGATTTGGACAATGTTACTAGATTCCTTTTATTTGAACAGTAGGTTGTGGTTATGCTACATGCATTTACAATGTATTGTGACAGAGTAAAGTTGTCATGTTATTTATATATTTATTTGTCTTAGTTTATTTAAATTGATTTTCATAATTACATATTTTGAATATGTTAGCAGTGGGCCAAAGTATTTATACTGCTTAATGTTGTACTTTTCATATGAATGGTGAAGTTGTATTTCAAACAAGGGTGAGGCTTCAAATTAATATTTGTACAAATAATTTGCTTCGTCAATGCATTCAATATGATATGAATGTAAGTTCAGTAAATATTTATTACTGTGCATTTATTTGTCACAGTCTTGCTAGTAGCAAATAGTGTTTTACCTAACACACTAACATCATTACATAAATTCATATTGGCATGAACTCATAAAATGTGAAGAGAATCCAGTTTTAAATTGTCTTCTCTGATATCATGCTAAATATCATGGATCTTGTTTGTGTAATTATCTACACATAACTGGAGTGTTATACATTAACGTTAATGTTATGATGAATGTTTCCTAGAATGATGTCATTTATACTGCAATTGTTCCATGTAAATTGAATTCAGAAATGTGAAGTGGAGAGAGAATAGATGGAATTAAAGATGTATAACATTCAAATGTTATCACTAACAATTAGTTGTTTAGTGTGTTCTATTGTGGGGGCATCTTAGGATGTGTAACAATGAATGCACGATAGCAATAATTGGAAGTAAAGCAAGAAAGACTACAAGTTTGTGTGTCTGTTTGTGTGTGACAGTGTGTGTGTGTGTGTTGCCTATTCACATTTGTTGCGTAAGCTTAGGCATGAAATCCCTTGCTGTCCTTGCCCATGTAGGGATAACAACTAAAATGGCCTCAATTTAAAATTCATATCACATTTTTACATTTAAAGGGATCTAGTAACTTTGTTGAGATGTGCAAAAACTGATGAATGGTTGATGCAATGTATACTGTTGTTATCTCATATGTCCTCAGGGTATTGTGTGAAAATTTCAGGTCAAATGGACAATGTATGGCCAAGTAATGAGCGAAAATGCAAAGTGATATTGGGTGATATTCACCAACTCACTGCATTCACTTTGTACAGGGATGAAAATCTCGCCCGGAGATTTTCTTATCTAAATACTTCAATCATACATATCTTTGTAATGAAAGGGAAATTTGAAAAACCGAAAGCTGTCCCATGATTTTATTGTTAATACGAATACAACAAGGTATAAAGGAACCGCTAGAATTACAATTTTATTTTGAGGATTTGGACAATGTTACTAAGTCCCTTTAAATATGTTGAATCAGTGAGATTAATATTTCCATACTTATCTATGTTGAGACAGTAAACACACTCCACACTAAATGAGCTAGGAGTCATTTCATTTATGCACACTAGTAGGTTCAAGGTAGTGAAGCAGTTAAATCAGCCGTACAGTCATATTTTGTTACTCATCGTTTGATTTGACGGCTGATGATCGATATCAGTCACACGTCTGCTAGCATGGCTGATGAGGCAGTGTTGCCGCTGTCTGCTAGAATGGCTGATGAGGCAGTGTGGCCGCTGTCTGCTAGCATGGCTGATGAGGCAGTGTGGCCGCTGTCTGCTAGCATGGCTGATGAGGCAGTGTGGCCGCTGTCTGCTAGCATGGCTGATGAGGCAGTGTTGCGCTGTCTGCTAGCATGGCTGATGAGGCAGTGTGGGCGCTGTCTGCTAGCATGGCTGATGAGGCAGTGTGGCCGCTGTCTGCTAGAATGGCTGATGAGGCAGTGTTGCCGCTGTCTGCTAGAATGGCTGATGAGGCAGTGTGGCCGCTGTCTGCTAGCATGGCTGATGAGGCAGTGTGGCCGCTGTCTGCTAGCATGGCTGATGAGGCAGTGTGGCCGCTGTCTGCTAGCATGGCTGATGAGGCAGTGTGGCTGCTGTCTGCTAGCATGGCTGATGAGGCAGTGTGGCCGCTGTCTGCTAGCATGGCTGATGAGGCAGTGTGGCCGCTGTCTGCTAGCATGGCTGATGAGGCAGTGTGGCCGCTGTCTGCTAGCATGGCTGATGAGGCAGTGTGGCTGCAGTCTGCTAACATGGCTGATGAGGCAGTGTGGCTGCTGTCTGCTAGAATGGCTGATGAGGCAGTGTGGCCGCTGTCTGCTCAGATTGGCAGGCTCAAACATGTTCAAAACTAGCAAGCATACTGGTACAGTGTGACGGGATTCATGTAAAGCAGTTGAAGGAGTGATTCCAGGACTATTCAAAAAGAGACTAAACAATGGTTAAAATGGAAACATTAGACAGGGAATAGCTTTTCTGCACTAAAGTTGTTACATTTAATTAGGATGGGTTGGTTTCTGGTGTGTGTGCTTGATTAAAGCAATGTGATTTTACCCTTATCCCTTATCCCTTGCCAAACAATACGCATATGAATATATGAAATATTGACTACATATAATACTTCAGTACATGAAAGTAAAGGCACCTTTTCCCTTTTTTCAGGGGGCGAGGTCATTTGCCCGAATAATGAATTCCAGTTTTACTGACAAGCAAAAAAAAAATGGGGGGGGGGGGTTCATCCATTAGCTTCCCGAAAATGATTTCGCCTGGATGTGACATATAAGGTTTGCCCGAATAATATTACATGATTTGATTTTGTGCGAAGTATATGACATGGTTTTGACTGAATTTGAGGTGCATTCTGCTCGAATATTGACCTTTCTAAACTCTGAGTGGGCTACACCCCCCTAGCCCCCACCTCGTACAGCTGTACATGTATAGTCCAAATAATATTCACGGTATACTCTTCACTGCGTTGTTCATTGTTTTTAGTCATGTGCACTAGCGTACCCAGGATTTTTTCAAGGGGGTGTTGAAGCCCCCCCCCCCCCCCCCCCCCCCATGGGTACGCCTATGGTCATGTACAAAACACACAGTATGAACTTTAGGTTTGAACTGCAGAACGTACGTTTACATTTTTCATTCAGTTGTGTTGTATCTTTTTTTCTTCAAATTAAATCAAAGGAAAGAGCATGCCCTTGTGTCAAAGTACAATATAAAGAAACAAACGGTATGAACATTGATGGTGTTGAGAGATAAAATGCCGCTATATATAATTAATGCAGTTACCACTATATGGGGCTATGAGTCATTCAAATATAGCCCATTATTTTCATGCAATTTCGCCAATAAAGTATGTACCATGATGAACAATAATGACCCTTTCTAGCTGTAGGCTGCATATATCAATATTATGATAATTCCTCTCACGATAGCTTTTGACATTATGTTACAATATTATTGATTGAACTGTAGAAGAATTGTACAGTCATGATGAATGTGAACATCAATTACATTGGGCGTTGAGTAACTTTCTCGTAGCTACTCAAACGATCATTGTCTGAGCATGGAGTTATAGTACTAGATGGTTGGAGATTAAATACATCCGACTTACCTCGTAATACTCCTTCCTCGTATATGATATAATTATGTTCAAGATGAATTCAAGTGGTTGTATTTTTCAGTTCTTACAGGGTTATTAAATTAGTCCCTGTTCAGTGCGAATGGAAACATTATCCCTGAAGCCATACACTCCTTATTATATTTAATCGTCTCATACTGTTATATAATGTACACGTAATATCAAAACATATAGTATAACTGTTACATAAACCCCCTGCTGCACGTCCATTATCGGTATGTATACAAAACATATACATTACATCGCGTTCGGCCATAATTATGCCAAGGCAAATTAGATTTTGGCATTGGAATATATATATTCCCGTCCTATTTTTTGTACAAGTATTATTGGGAGGCGACCCAAGAGCAGTAAGGAAAACGAATATTAGTAGCATTGATACACAACAAGGGGGAGGGGGTGTGGGGGGGGGGGGGGGGGCAAGCCCTAGGTGGCACTCGTCCATACTGGGATTAAGACATTCTTCTTTTTCTTCTTCTTCTTCGGGTTAATCTGCCTACTTCAATCCTAAAGATTCTTATCTTGCAGATACATGTACACATTCATTATACTCATTCTAATATTTTGAACAGGCAGAGCACGTACAACAACTTGCCTCACCACTCCCCGCCTCCTCCTTGCTCATGGATACTCAGTGTTAGGAATAATACAATTCTGATGATTATCTATCATTAAAATACATAATGGTGAACTAATTTTATTTCAATGAAAGTGTATAATTTCGAAATTGTTTTGTCATATTTGTATATAGAACCTGTCTGAGTATAGTCCAACATGTTCATTACCGCATCTATCTATGGGTGTGCATATGGATATGGACTTGGATCAAGGTGTTATTTATATCATGTTTATCGTGCATGGCACTTAGAGGGACTGACATGTTGGCCTAACCGCTCAATGTCGCAGTATTTCAATGTTAATAAGGACATCATACAAGTCGTATCTCATAACACTGGAAATATTAGATATCAATACATATTACATGAACTATACACTCATTATGCAAATTAAAGCAACGTTCCATCCTTTTAAACATTACGTGTGGTACTTGATATTAAATTAAGAATACAATTCAACCATATCAGCACATTAGCATGTTAGCGGGTTTTAAATGTATATCTTCCGATAAGCATTGTCAACAAAATATCCATAATACATCCAAACTGTGTCACCTATGGACTTCTGAACCTCTTGAAAAACTTGAGGTTTGGGTAAATCAATTAATAGTTTATTTAAATAATTATGTAAACAAATAAGTCAATATTATTATATTTGAATCTAGAGATGTGAGCCAATTGCATATATATTTTGTGTAAAATTGCCTTGCATGAAGTTGGGTAAAGATAAAGTATATCAGTAAACAGAAGAAAATCCTTGCGTAAATTAACATTACTAGGCCCTATTGTTTTTTCTTGATTATTTGTTTATTTGTTTGCTAGTAATTTTTTTTTTTTTTTTTTTTGCTGATGATGATTTTTACCTTGTTAAGATCTAACACTTCCGTCACTCATAAGTTACGACTTATGTGAAATAGTATCTCTAATGAGTATACCAATTGAGTCTTCCAATTGAACATTCATGTATACATACATCATCACTAATCACAGTTTGTCAGCACACATCATATATATACATAACACAATCAGTAGACTGGTATAGAGGTAGCCAGATTCAAGCCAGGCAAGGGGCCGAGAGGAGAAACGAAAGTATTTTATAGACTATTTTAGTAGATGATTGGTCTACTGCATTTATTTATTTATATGATAATGTAGATAACTTATTGTCACATTTATATTATTATGACTGCATAACTATTCTAATTTCATTATTTTTCTTATTTTGATGTATGGAACAAACATTTTCTTTGTTTATTAATTTTAATTTTGTTTATAATTGCAGAAATATACATGTATCTGCCTTAAAATGTGTGTCTTATACAGTCACGTGGTAGTTACTTCTTGTTCTGTCTTCTCACGCCCGGGTATAGGCATTGAGAGGCAATACTTTACAGAAGGGAGACAAGTGCCCCCTTGCTTGCTCACCCCATCCAATACGGTATAGGGAGCAGTCATCGTGGTTGTGTATCTATCAACAACATGTACACATCGTACATCACTGGGCCATCCTATACCATGTTATTCATCTTCGCAAAATGTTAATTATAACCCAACCAAGGACAGAACGATTAGATGAGAAGGCCTATAGGAGGGAGGACTGACGCACTGATGCACTGATGTGATTGAAGTAAAGTTAATTGAAAATCAGCTGGATGTTTGTACAGAGTTTCGGCGCGTATATAAGACCAAGTGTGTGTGTGTGTGTGTGTGTGTGTGGGGGGGGGGGGGGGGGGGGGGGGGGGGGTAGGGGCAATAGGGGTCAGGCAACATCCCTCTGATCTCCAAACTTGTAATCGTATATATGTGTGTCCCAAAGGCTATACATTTTAAAGGTTCCTTTCCTTTTAACCTCGAAGTTTGGTTCCAAAAGTTATGAAGTTATTTTTAATTTGATTTGTATTCACTCAGCCCAGATATTTCCCAGTGCTGAAAACATAAACTTTGACATTTGAAGCAACATCAATGAGTAGAAGCTTTATGGCCAGGCCTGCTTTCGATTCTGCAGAGTTGTTAACATGTAACGAGCGATCATTAACTTTAAGATCGATGCAATATACAGGGGAAGACCTCCTTGGGATTATCTTCCGCTAATTATGCCGACAATGATGGGTCCTATACGTCATGGGCCCTCATAACAAGGATATAGGATATGCTCATAACGTTCATGGCTGCAATGTTATGTCGCGAGATTTAAAATGCGAGAAAATATAATCGACTTTCTAGAATGCACACTTCACTTATTATTAGTGTGTGTTACATTTTTTGACCAGTACTGGAACGGTTAGATTGAATAATAAGGTTGATAATTCTGATAATATCCGATAGTTTGTAATGATTCCGGTCCCCTGTCATCATGGTTATTGTCCATTTCCTTGTCAGGCTACTTGGCATCATGCATATCCACGATAACCTCTCTTGCAAGGTCTTAAGTGCAGGATCGAAAGACATCGAATGTAACAACACACTGTACAATCAAGATGTAAAGAAACATTTACGGAAGACCAATTATTTATTAGTGACTATAATTCAACATTTACTTGTAGACAAATTCCATATTCTGCACTGTCTTTGTTTCACATTGCAATTGATTCGAATCTTTTGATCAATCTTTTGACGATTTCCCCGAATGAAGATAATAAACAATCTGCATAATGGAAACATTTATATAATTATGGCGAATAGGAATTACTATACAACGTTTCCGGGAAACATTAATGATAATAAACAACCCGACAAAGGCGATAGAAAAAACAAGGGAGACAACATGATAATGATATTGATAATATGAATACATTTGAAAATTATTCTTTACAATCGAGATGCATATGACATACTCATTGAAGAAAACAAAGTAACCCTTATTCCCTTTAAAACTCTACTATATGAAAATATTGAAAACCATTGTAAATATGACTGTTAACATGGTTAAACTAAATGATGGGGAAGAACATAGATGGGGAGAATCCCCCAAAGTAATCTGATTTTATTTCTATAATCTGAAAACAAATACAAACATTG
>JBAMJV010011036.1:0-41113 GCA_037951105.1 Echinarachnius parma | reverse complement strand
AGTATAATGGATTTGAAATGTAGATCTGTTATGTTTACTTTAGGGGGCTCCTCGCTCTATTGACCAGGCGGTTCGATATTGAGCGATCGGCAATTTTGTTTTTCAATGGGGACATTTTCAGTGGGGATTCGATTATCAAATTTGAATCAATGGTTTTGTGCTCCACATCTAAACATTATGCACGTACGAATTGTTTGGGTTTGCTACAGGTATTAATGTTTATTCATAATGTTGCTGGCAAAAAATCTCGAGTATTAGTTTCACAAATGTATTGTTTACATGTTAGTTCTATTGGGACCCCGACCATGTCAACTAAAGGAAGAACAGCGAAGTCTACGCAGATGGTGGTAAATGGGTCATCCTCAAGTTTGTATTGATTGTATGGTTTCATCGCGTTGTCTTCAATAATAACAACATGTTTTTGTAATGTATGGGATTTTTGTTGCCAGATCCCCAATATCCCCCGTATTAAAGCGGCCGTCCTAGTGCGGTCACTGGAAATTAGACAAATACAGGCCAGTCTCTTATTGCCAACAATCGGAGGTGAAAGATAAGTGTCGAATCAAAACGCTGAACATATGAGGCTCTATATGACCAGCATCGATGATTTGGAAGAACTGGTGGTCTTGGGAATGTGAGAAGAAAATAATGTATCACGTGAAATGCGAACGCCCGATGGAGCTACGTGGCATAACATCAGGAATCTATCTTTACTAATTTTCACACTTTCAATAATTGTCTTCCTTGATGAACACAATGAGCTATATTTTGGCATAGCATGATCACTTCCTTTCAGCGATATAAGGCAAAAAATAGTAAATGAACGCAAGAACCCCGACTAAACATCAAGATAAATGTACCAGTATTTCTGAGGGGGAGTTGAATATGATCATGACCACGTGTTCCCCTCAGCACCTCCACTGGTCTCGTGTGAGTCATTTACCACCTTCCATTGGAACATGAATACATTGTCATCATCATCAAGGTTGGTGGCGCTGTACACATCGTAGAGCGCTGCTGTTGTCTTCCGAAAAGCACGGCATATATCTTCTGACAAGTATGTTGCATCCTTCATTTCTTCTCCAGACTCTATCGTTATAAAATTATCGTCAGTCCATGATTTCGGTGGACGACCTCTACAAGATAAACCTTTAAGTCCGCCTTTTTATATTACACCCCACTTCCTATAGCCTCGTGAAAAGGCGTCAAATCGTAATATAATTGATGAGACCACCGCATGGTTGGTTAGGTTGGGTAGTTGGTGTTTGCAGACGCATTCAATACATTTAATTATTAATGTTACGTCTGGGGCCGCCCTGTATCGTCACCATCCAAGAACCGCAGCCTTAGTTCGAACCCGGCCCGGTTAGTGCGAAGAGCAGAGCTCTGACCACTAGACCAGACCACCTCTGCTGCCATCTTCCATTAGCCTTGTTACAAGGCCTCCAATTGTTATATAATTTATGATACCACTACATGATCCTGCTCGAAAGATAGCCTTCTCTTGCCAGGCATTTCTGACATTCGAAAGTGAGGCCTTGTAAAAGGCTATTACTCTACTCTTCAAGGCATTTAAGCGGAGGTGAAAGACCATTCATGTGCACTTGGCACCTTTTAGAAGGCACTCGACACATTCTGTTTACACACGGACCGCTACCCACGACCGCAAGCTAACAAACATGACAAAAATAGTTCGTTTATATTTTAGAGGAGATTATTGGCCGAGCTTTGTCAATTTGACAAAACCATGATGGAGATGAAAAATTATGAAATATAAACTTAAGTAGTCATAGTTTCATTATTCAATCAAAATCGAAAATAAAAGCCCGTTACTTAAATAAAACGTTAATTGGGAGCGAAATATACACTGTATTCATCCCCCTACGTAGTACTAGCCCTGTAGCGCAAATCTGTGCTGCTTTGTTGAACAGGCCATGACCGTACCATGTGTTATTCAATAGTAATGCATTAAACTTCGTGTGGGTTTGACGAAAGACAGATCCCGGCTGGGTACAGTTGGTTATGTGTAAGCGTGCCAAGCTGTAATCTACAACGAGACAAACACTACTTTAAAGGGAAATGCCAGTAGTGGAAAATAACTTTATTGGCCAAACTAATTGATTAGTATTGTTGAAATAGCATAAAAAGGGGCGTGTGTGGAAAAATCCGAACCTTAGTATCGTTAAGTGCAGAAATATTAGTTAAAACGTTTATGAAAGCCGCTGACATTGAGCCTAAATTCACCGTCAGTTTGGCCCGTCTGCACTGGCCACATAGATAAGCTCGTTCGAGCGATTCGCTTGTGCGAATTACCATGTGCGCATTTGCCATATGATTAACACACATCGCACGAGGGTGTATATTAAGCAAATAATTACCGTTGGCGAAGGTGATGGGACAAACTATCACTTCCGAGGCGATCTGGATGTAGCTATCTTTCCGAAGCGAAGCTGAGGAAAGATAGCGTATACATTCAGATCGCCGAGGAAGTGATAGTTTGCCATCGCCTGAAACCAAAAGGTGATTATTTGCTTTATATTCCACATCAATTATTTTTATCACAAACGACCTATAACTAACACAAAGGGCTAACAAGTTTGGAATATTGAGCAATTGTCTTTTATTTTAATTTTGTCAATCCTTCACATGAACAAGATTTATGATTAAAAGTCAAAGACGCTTATACCATTGTATATTAAGCGTAGCCGCGCGTAAACGTTGCGCACCAGCGCGCTACCTTTCTGCACACTCACGCGCGCACGCGTACTTGCGCGCGAACAATTAAAGATAGTACACAGTGCAACGCACTTTCCACAAGATAGTAGTGAGTGCAACGCACTTTCACCCAAGATAGTACACAGTGTAACGAACTTTTCTTCTCCCATCAATGATGGGCGAAACTATTTTTCATCACGTGATTAACTTTTGACCAATCGTAGAACAAGATTCTTAGTATGTGGAATATAACAACATACAACCATCGGCGAGATATCGATGCACAGTAGATAGCTTTATATTTTACCAAATATATTAATTAGTAGGCGGTTTCCAGGCCAAATTTGTATCATCCCGTATTAGTACAAACATATTCTTTCACATGATTGGTAATAAGAGCGTACGTTTAATTTTGTGTGTGTGGGGTGTTTCCCACTACTGCAAGGCATTTCTCTTTAAACTGTATTAGCACAGTGCTCGCACGTGGTCTTGATTAGCTGCTACCTGTCTATTGCCGGATAATGATATCATAATAGAACAAAGGGGTGTTTCACAGAGATCCGAAGTCGAACTTACGTTGGACTTAACATTATGGAAAGCCATTTGTAGCTTCGGAATTTCAAGTCCAACATAGCGTTATTGTTCGACTTGGGATCTTTTTGAAATACCCCGAGAAAGATACTTGTCGGGTCCAGTGAGAATGATTAAAAAAATACAAATCAAATGTCACAAGTATGCGAGTACTTAGAGGGGAATCATGTTTATTCAAAAGTCTTTCACGTGCATGGATTAAAAGCCAAGCGAAAACCTCACCACACAATGTTAAGAAGGAACCAATACTTATGTATATTTTTAACGTATAAGATTTCGAAATAACAGATGATAATTGTGATGATTAAACAGTGAATCAATTTTACCAAAAGTGTAGATGCTCTTATTACTTTTACGAGTAAAACTGCATCAAACATGTATTTCTTAGGATTTTTGTTCGATCATGGCAACAAAAAGAAAGGGAAAGATTAGGGGGGAGGGGCGGAGGGAGGGGGGAGGGGCGGAGGGGGGTTGATATGGGAAAGAGAGGGAAGGAGAGAGAGGAAGGAATGGGGAGGGGAAGAGTGGAAAGACAGAGACACGAAGATCAACACCTCTTGTTATTCCTGCAAGGTTGATAAAAGCAATAGACCAGAGAGCTAACGACCTATTTGGAAAATGCTCTCGACACATTTGTTGATAGGATCACATACGGCGCTTATGGTGGTAACAAAGCGTTTGCAAAGTCAATTTAAAATGGAATAGTAACTATGGAATAGTAACTATGGAATAGTAACTATGGAATAGTAACTATGGAATAGTAACTAGTATGCTCCCCGGGGAGTTGAGATGGTGCGCAAGATAATTGTGCGGGTTTGACCTGTACCTGATGACCAAGGGTAATAATAAAAGCGCATAGATACATGCAATTATGCTTATGTGTTATGCGCTATATAAAAATGTTTCATTATTATTATAAGCTCCGTATAATTAATACGTTTAAAAGGTCTCCCCGTCTTTCGACTTGGTTTTATTTTATTTTATTTGATTAACTTTCATTATAGAAAAACACAGCTACATTTTTATTTCTCTGACACGCTGTCTGAAATAATTAGGCTATTACACAAACTGTCTAACTCTACTAATTGTATCAATCATGTAAATTGGCCACTCGGCAGCATCAAAGCGTGACGATTAAATGCATACTTATACATCCTTTCTATCATTAAAATCTTTACCAATTTCATTACTTTTGACACAACAAATGAAGAGATTAATTCCGAAAGGCGCTAAATTCATTTTTTGTTTCAACTTTGGAGAAAAGCAGGTATCTGTGTCCAACTGTGTACACATGCCTATGGGAATATGAAAATGGAACGTTCCATATTTTGATTTTGAGTGTGTAATTTGTCTTAAAATGTGAATTTCTAAATAGCTATAATATGTAGCTTACAAATTTGCTGATATCGTTAACTAACATTTTATGAAAAGTGGATTAAGCGCCTTTTGGAACTTAGCTCAGTCAAATAGTGGCATGGCTATGATGGCATTCATGGGGATGTGCGCGTCACGGTCGACTCAAGTCACACATTAAAGGGGCCCTGCAACCCAAATGCATGTTGACCTCTGTTCATCTGTATTAGTGTACACATTCAATATTTGTAAACGGTTTGACCCAAATATGTTTTGTATATTTATAAACATTTTATCATTTATTTGTCTTCATGTTGCTAAGCCCCACCTCCTAAAAAACTCTCCAGAGCAAATTCTATTGTTGACCTGCAGTGACATCATTTGTCAATCACTGGTCAGCTACCATGAGATTAACAAAAGATGAAAGTACAAAAAGAACATCCACACAAAAGCATGCCCTGCATACCTCCATGCAATAGCTTATACAGTGCTTTTCTTCTGACATAGCAACAGCTATTGTAATTGAAGTTGTGTGAGTTGGTATTCTATTCAACCGTGTGATGCTATTGTGATTAATAATAATAATAATAATCTCGATTTATATAGCGCCTAATATGATTGATAATCATCTCTAAGCGCTTTACAATGATAATATTAGGCTAATCACAATAGCATGGTAGCTGACCAGTGATTGACAAATGATGTCACTGCAGGTCAACAATAGAATTTGCTCTGGAGGGTTTGTTAGGAGGTGGGGCTTAGCAACATGAAGACAAATAAATGATAAAATGTTTAAAAATATACAAAACATATTTGGGTCAAACCGTTTACAAATATTGAATGTGTACACTAATACAGATGAACAGAGGTCAACATGCATTTGGGTTGCAGGGCCCCTTTAAGCAGATATTTCTATTTGTCCCTGAATGCACGCAAAGTGTGGAACGAGCTGTCTAGACACATACAAGCTTCCAGTCATTGAAAATAAGTACTTTCATTAACATTAAAGGGATCTAGTAACATTGTCCAAATCCACTAACAATACTCAGAGCTCTAGTGGTTCCCTTAGACCTTGTTTTATCTGTATTACCAATAGAAGCACGGAACTGGTTTTAAATATATTCACGAGTGAAGTGTTTAGGTTTTGAATTATCCACTGGAAAGTTATAACTGTGTACAAAGTCAATGCAATGAGTTTGGGAATATCACTTTGCACTTTTGCTCATTACTCGGCCATATGATATCCTTTAAACATGACATTTTCCAACATTACTTAGTCGACATATCAGATAAACAAAATACACATTTTTTATCACCCATTCATCACCTTTTGCACATGTCAACAAAGTTACTAGAACCCTTTAAGCTATTCGTGTATGAAAGAACCGTGAAAAGTTGACGATTGCAAATTAATTTTACACTCTCAAGGTTAATATATTGCAAAATGATGAGAGGGAAATTAATTCCCATACCTCAATTAGTTAGCTCACGCTCCGCCAAAGCATGTAATAAATTACTGATAAATATTTGCCAACGGAAATTGATATCCATTCATTTTCATTAAATCGGTAGGTTGACTGGAATAACGCATTTGCCAATAAGAATTAAAATTAATCCACTTAAGTTAATTAAGACAACGACGAAAGGTGAAGCAAGGGTTATCAGACCTTTTACGTATAACTTGACTTGTGTGGTTATATTTGTGCGTGTGTGTGTGTGTGTGTGTGTGTGTGTGTGTGTGTGTGTGTGTGTGTGTGTGTATGTGTGTGCGTGTGTGTGTGTGTGTGTGTGTGTGTGTGTGTGTGTGTGTGTGTGTGTGTGTGTGTGTGTGTGTGTGTGTACGCCACTGTACGCCAGCTGTCCCCAAGAACCATGAATAACTGTGTGTATATAATGTATATACAGCATGTATGTGTATAAAAGGTTTGTATGGTGGCAACAAAACGATATAATGCATTTTTACCACTTAAAGAGAACTACGATTAAACATGCTGTAAATCAATATATGTTTTACCAGCAGGCACTACTGTGATGATTTGTATTATGTCGTTATTATGTTGTGTTTCATATTGTTTTCATCATTATTTCAAGCCAAATTACAGTACTGGGAAACGCCCCAACCACACAAAATTAAAACAATTCGCCTTTTTACCCACCATGTGAAAGAATACATCATTATCTGTTAATGTAAAGATTTGGACATAAACTGCGTTGAAATTTAATATTTGAGCAATAACATTTTCGAAATTACAACCAGTGACAACTATCAGCCGCTGATAGAATACCGTGTATTTAGCCTATATGTGTGTGTGTATAAACGATTGCAAATTTTACCACTTCAAGAGAACTATGATTAAGCATGCTGTAAATCAATATATTCTTTACTAGTCGGCACTATTGTGATGATTTGTATTATGTAGTAATCATGTTTTGTTTCATATTGTTTTCATCATTATTTAATATGTTACAAACAAAAACTGTAGGAAGAAATGAAAAATAATCATCGATCATTGAATTTCAATAAATAACTCTCACAGCAGAAACCAGTGGCGTGATGAGCCACTAATCACTTTTTTTTTTGTTGGGGGGGGGGGGGGGGGGGGGGGGGGCTGATCAATTCCGCATCAGCGTAATGGCAGGGTTACCAACTTTGAGCAAAATAACAATATATCGCGTTTGTATAGCGCCTAATGCAGCCTGAAGCGCCCCCTCCAACAGTAGGGACCTTTTGCATGTTTTACTTGAAATTGTGCAATCTGGTAGGCACATCCAGGAAGGAACTTTGACCTGACATTAAGTAGAATCCGAGTTATAATGTTTAAAGAAATACCCTATTTTAAATCACTGGTAACGAATTATAAATATGCAATGTTTGAATGTATTTGGGGGGGGGGGGGGGGGGGGGCAACAGTCCACAAGCCACCCCCATGTCTGTTTGTCTACCTCTTTTTCTTTCAACTCACATTTTCCTTCTTTTTCGCGGTTTTCTTTCTTTAGCACCCCTGAAAAAATGCTCACAATTTCCAATCAGATCTGTTATACACAGAACAAATAATCGTATTCCACAACGTATAATTCATATAGCTACCTACATGTACGATCTCTTTCGTAGTCTTCCACTAAACATATTTATGATTTCCTTTGACAAACAGTTGAATTGGATTTATTTACCTAGTGCTATCAAGTGCATCGGAGCATACAATATCTTATTCATACAAGTATGTTTTTCCGTTTGGCCTTGCTATACGAAATCTGTGCATGGTAGTGAGTATACAGTACGTATACTACTTGCAGCTCGGATGTTATGTTGTACATAGCATTCTACCTGCTCTGCAATATATTAGTGTGTCTGTCTCACCAAACACAATCGTACGGGGAGGAAAACAGACGGAATACACAAATTTCTATTTAATTGGGATCATTTTGAGAGCTGTACTATCATTATTACAACTATTCAGACGATCACGAACAATGTGCAGTAATGTGGGTGAATTTCGATAGAGGAGCGAGAGTTTCCATACGTATAAAGACTGCAAAAAGTTAGAGCCCTATAAACGGAAGTTTAGGAGCCCTAAACGGAAGTTGTCTTCTTGTTTCAACTAGCTTGGAATACGTGAGTTGGTTTAACTTATTTTAATGGCCAGGGGCCCGTTTGATTAAAAATTGCCAATAAGTGTAAATGTCAAAATATTGTAACTACCATGTCAAGAGCCAATGAGAATGGATCATTATAGGTGTTGCCATGGTATTTTAAAGCAATTGCATGCGTTATGAAACGGTGCCCAGAAATGAAAGAAAAACTACATTATTTGAAATTTCTATTAAAAAAAAACCCAATAGAACTGAAGTACTGCGTGAAGAACATTTTTATTCTCTCGGAAATGTGGTTTATAATAAGTTGTTCAAATTTGTTCAGTAATTTGTACCCGATAAAAAATCTAAAATTGTTTGATTCAAGCGTAAAGGAAAATTCTACTCTAGAAATGCTATGTTTGCTCTGAAAGAAGTTGAGAGGAATAATGGTAAATAATCTGAGCAAAAACTGTCAGTGATGAAAGTTTGATCTTTGTTGAGATTCCCTTGTGTTGTTCATAATTGCCGCCGATCTATCTGATGAATTGTAATGGTATTTTATCGTTTATTCTGTTTGGCAGGCATATATTACAGTTTTGGTTTAGAGGGCGCTTCAAGAAATACTTAATTTGAGATGTATTGCACAATTACGTGTAACATTTTGAAGAGAACTGTATTTGATCAAAATCGGTTAAGAAACAGCTAAAATTTCTGATTCGATAATTTCTATTTAAAAATAAACACACAAAAAAAGGTTTTTAGATAGCTGTTAATGATCTCTCTATCTAATCATTAATGTACCCCAAAATCATATTCACAACTTGTTGATGACAAATTGTTGAAACTAATGTTTTAGACGTCGCCTTCTTGTGTTTTAACGGCTGCTTTGTTCTACCTTTCGGGCATGGTTGAGTTATAACTATTAGTTTGTAATGATATGGTGCAAATTCTTGTTACTATATTTCCGCTTGACCAGAACCGTTTTAACCTTTAAATAACTTAAACAGATAATCTAAAGCAATCAACAATATACCTCTTCCTATCAACATAACTTACAGAGCCATGGCGAGTACAGATGCTGCAATTACTCAAAGTTTGGAATGCTGTCTATGCTACGAGCTATTTACCCAACCAAAACTTTTAACCTGTGCCCACACTTTCTGCAAGCAATGTTTGGTCAATCTATACGAATGTCATCCCCAACTAAACCAGCTGTCCTGTCCGATTTGCCGTCAGGTTACCAAAATCAACAATGGAGACATTTCTAAACTAAAAACTAACATTCTGATTCATTCAATGGTTGAGGACATGAAATCCGCAGAAAGAAGCTGCAACATCTGTGACCCGGAAGCTAAATCCCGTGCGGTACAATACTGTGCACACTGTGACGAGTACATGTGTGACCCCTGCACAGTGGCTCATGGGAGGTTTAAGAAGAACACCATACATGATGTGGTCAGCGTGGATGACATCAAGAGGGGAAAGGTCAAAGTGAAGCGTTTCTGTACCAAGCATCCAGAGGAAGAGAAGCTGTATGTCTGTATATCATGTAACGAGTCTATCTGCTTCAGATGTCGTGTGATCGACCATAGCAAACCAAATCACGATATCAAAGAGGTGTCCGATTACAAGAAGACGATCCAGAAGCAAATAGAATCCCTTCAGAAGAAATCTGAAGCTACTATTGCGATGATCGAGGCACACGAAGAGCTAGTTATGGAACAGAAAGCAGTTGTTGAGGAGGAACTAGATCAGAAGATAGCTGAAATTAACCAATCATATGAAGAAGCAGTGCATCATCTCACCAGGCAACGCAATGATCTCATCGACCGATGCAAACAAAAAAAGGCTTCTTACATCACACAACTTGAAAAGATCAAGGAATCTGATGACATAGAGATGTGTTGCATTCAAAGTGCATCTGAGCTACTCGGCAATGGTATCAAGGCATTGCTAGAGGGGCAGACACTGGCTGTGCACAACACGATTTGTTGTGATTTAGAGAAATTGTTGGATGAAAGTAATCTTGATGCCACGCAGCCCAAATCCATAGCTGATCGTGCAAAGCGGGTGAGATTCACCAAGAGTGGTACTCCCACCAGTCTGGGTGACTTGGAACTAGCTGACTGGCAGCTTGAGAAGGTGAGCACATGTCCCCTCTCACATGAAGATCCATGGGATGCAGTGCCTTTGCCTGATGGACGGGTGGTTGTTGGTTATTGTAGTGGGGAGGCGATTGAGATGTTCACTGTTGATGGGCCACAGGAAACAGTGCTGAATGGTGTGGATGTATTATTTGTATCTGTTTTGTCCGATGGTCGCTACGTTGTACGAAATACTGATAACAAAATCACACTCTACACACAGGCATGGGAGAGGCTCAATGTTCAGTTCAACACACTCTCAATTGGTGATAGATTACCAGGGGGCGTGTGTGTAGACAGTGTTGACAACATATACGTTGGTTATTGTGCGACAGAGAAGATTGCTGTATTCCGACCAGGAGGTGGTGCGCCATATCGGGAGATTCCCTGCCACGACTATGAGCCTTGGGAAATCTGTCACATGAATCACAACAGAAGGCTGGTAGTGTATGAATCTGGTGGGCCAAACTTAGTCAGGGTAATTGGTGATACGGATGAGGAAGGCACCGTCCTTTATCACATCCAGGTGGATAGCAGGAATACACGCACTGCTGTCCTGAAGGATGATAGCATACTGATTGCAAGGAGGAAGGACGGTCTGATGAGCATTGATCTCTACACAAAGGATTTGGTGAGAATTAGAACAGTCCTCAGGGACTGTCTACTGGCAGATGACATAGTGATATTGGTTGAAACTCCCACTGGGGAGATTGTTGTAGTATCAGGGAAGCAATTCATTGTCTTCCATAAAGTCTAATATTGCAGCATAATTAATGTAATCTCGTCCGAATGAACACATAACTACCCTGAAGGATGTAGCATACTGATTGCATGCAGGGAGGATGGTTTGAAGAGTATTGAGCTCTACTCAAAGACCTTTAGATAATTATTATGTATTTGTTTAATTCATTGGTATACATTTCAAAATATCAACTCATTGCGCATAATCGGTAATTGAATGCACATTACAACATAACTTGTACAACTAATCAGTTAAGTTTGAAGGTACTTTCCACTGGCAAATATATGGCGATTGGTTGAATTGCCCACTAGGGAGATTGTTGTTGCACCAGAGAGTCAATTCCTTGTCTTCTACAAAATCGCAAATCACGAAAGATAAATCTTTTCCTAGCTTACTACTTTTTATCCACTTCAAGACTGGAACTGAAAATCATATTTATAAAGGGATAGTTGAGTTCTGGTAAAGAGAGTACAGTTTTGGTCAAACTGAATTTTGGTAACCAAAACCTGCACCATTACATTACAAACTAATAATCATAACTCTACCCTGCTTGAAAGGAATTCAAAATTACAAACGACTAAGTAAAAAGTCTTTTATCATTCAAACAGAGCCGTTCAAACTCAAGATGGCCCTCTCTAAAAACTCATTGGTTTAAACCATTTAAACTAAAATATTGTGCATGTGAAGGTTTGTAAAAATAGTGATAGAGAGAAAGAGAGATAATCAACAACTATTAAAAAACTTCGTTTGAACATTTTTGAAAAGAGGAAGCATTTAAAAAAAATGTATAACGGTTTGTCCAAAATTATCTAATATTTGTGGGGCCCCACATTTATTACAAATGGTTACGTTTATGGATATTTCAGCCATTTCTGAACCGATTTTGATCAAATAAAGTTTATTCTGTCATTAAAATATTATGCTCTTTCAAATTTGACACTCAGTTTTTCATTATCTCACAAAAAAATTAATATTTGTAGCGCCCTCTCTACCACAACTAAACTATCCCTTTAATCCAATTCAAGATTTAAATGTATTATATTTCATTACAATTTGTGTAACACAGCAAAGAACTACATTAATGTGATCTATTTGGCAAACTCAGCCAACTGACTTTGAGGTATTACACTTCTCTTGCAACTATAAGTTTTTAACTTTATGCAACCCTCGAAATTAGCATAGGCCCGATGGCCCGGGGCCACTAAAAATTGCCGCCGGGCCAGTAAAAAAAATATTTGGTGGCCCGACTGGGCCAGTAAAAAAAAAAAAAAAAAATTGTTTTTTGTGCAGATACCCAGTAGTCATGTTTAGTTTTGTCTATGGCATGACGAGAGCTTTCTTTTAAATGTAGCATTCAGCAAGTTATACCCTTTTCTCACATACAAAATATTGGTTAGTTAAAACGTTTCAAGTAAATTGAGCAAGTAATACTGCTGCTAATGAATATTCATACTCATTTTCTAACCAGTTGTTGTTAACAAATTTTCATATTAATTTCAGTTATTTGCATATTTTGCATATCTAAAGAGCATCATAAATATTATATGCTGCTCATGAATATTCATACAACTACCCAATAAATGTGCAATTTTTGTACTAACCACTAATTTGTTTACGTGAGAAAATGTATGTTGATGAGTGCTAGACTAGTGGTATTTAAGCATTCCAAAGTGGAAGTGTAATTGTCACTCGTGTGTATTCAAAATTCAATCGCAGTGATTTTTTGATGTTCAAGACAATGAATAAAAAGACATGAAACACACACATTCATCCTAATTCATGTTTATTTAATTCATCTTAGTTACCATGAAACAATGGGGAATGAAAAAAAAGTATTGCCTAGTGTTATGTACGTTGACACATAAATAACTCACACGTCAGTCCATTGTTGTAAGGTTCTTTTGATGCTTTTACTGGCTATCACTATAGTGGGTTTTACAAGAGACGAGTTACCATAGTAACGAGTTATCATAATGTAATCGCTATCGATATGGCTATCGATATCGTATGCATACACTGCACTCCTTCCTCCTAAGCTATCTTGTCCTAGATAGAAAGAACTTCTTAACCACAATATCCTATCATGAATAATAATCTGGTGCCAAAAATTCTTGTCCTATTTACTGTATGTTATCCTCAACTTGACATTTTATGCCTGTTATATAAAATAATCCTCCGAATAAACTGTTTCATCTAAACAACAGCTTAAACAATGCTCAATGTTTATAAAATCAAATTAAATGTCTATAAACAATTAAAACATTCAACTGTGTTTTCTTGTTTCTTTTTTTTTTTTTTCTTTTTTTAAACAACAACATATTCATCATGTGGAAAAATATTAATACTGCCTAAATCTTTCCATTTATTTATTTATTTGTTTTTTTTTGTGTTTGTTTTTTTTGTTCATTATTAAGCAACTTTCAATTCCCATTTTGGAACCATCAATCATTGAACCTTGTGAACAATAATGCTAACAAACAACGTTAAACACTAACTTGAAAGGTAACCCAATTTGGACCTTTAACTTTTTTTTTTTTTTCCAAAAATGGAACCGTAACTTTAAAAGTAACAATTACTAATCTACAGTCACAATCTTCAGACGGCGAGTTTACATTTCTTCGATAAGCCTCCCTGGTTTTCTCTTCATTCTGAGAGAACGCCTCGGTTGTACCGACTGTTCAGAGTTTTTGTCTAGAGTTAGTTCTGGAATGTCCGGGGTTGGCGTTTCCTCTCTGCCTGCTTGCGATTGCGAAGTTGGCTCGCGTCCAGGTTCAGACGATGGCTGCTGACCTTCATTGCGCGAATAGGATTGTTCAGCAGACCATGGCTTCTCGCGAAGATGTTCATTGTGCGTCTGTAGATCACGCGCGGCGGGCAAGTTGACATCAGCCTTTCTCATCTGATCAATGGGACGCTTCCACACGCGTCCATCGTCCATGCTGACAATGTACGACTTGGGTGCCGTGCGTTCCGCGATTGTTCCACTATGCCAGGTGCCTTCCACTCTGAAGTCCTTCACTAGCACCTGATCACCTGGGTAGAATTCACGCAGATCTCGACTCTTGTCGTGGTGTAGTTTCTGATCATGCTGCTTGTCTTCTACCGTTGATTCAACGCTTGGCTTCACCAATGACAATCGCGTACAAAGTTCGCGTCCAAGGAACAAACTAGCCGGTGTTTGTCCCGTTGTTGGGTGTTTCGTTGATCTGTACGACAGCAGAAAACTGTCCAGACTCTGCTGTGTGCTGCGACTTGTGCTTTTGCTGGCACTCAGCGAACGTTTGAATGACTGTACCATCCGCTCTGCTGCTCCATTGCTTGCAGCATGGTATGGTGCCACTAGCACTTGCTTCACACCGTTCATCTTCAGGAAATGCTGAAACTCTTCGCTGCAGAACTGGGGTCCGTTGTCACTCACCACCTGGTTTGGAATGCCATACTTGGAGAACAAGTCTCTCAGTACTCTGATTGTTGCACTTGAGGTTGTGCTGGTCATCATGACGACTTCTGGCCACTTGGAGTGAGCATCCACGATCACTAGGAAATCTTGCTTGTCCTTCTGAGCAAAATCAATATGGATACGACTCCATGGACTTCTCGGCCAGACCCATGGCATCAACGGTGCCACAGTTGGAACGTTGCGCGTCTGTTGGCACATGACACACTGTTTTACCAGTCCTTCGATGTCTCGGTCCACATTGGGCCACCATACATGGCTCCTCGCTACCTCCTTCATTCTCACTATTCCGGGATGAGCAGTGTGCAACTCCAGGAGTACGTCCTCTTGGAGCCGTTTGGGGATGATGACACGATATCCCCACAGGAGACAGTCCTGCTCCACTGTAAGCTCATGTCTTCGGTGTAGGAAGGGCTTCAGTTCACTGTTCTCCACGTCTTTTGGCCAATCTCCCGTTTTGACCCATTGGAGAACCCTTGAGAGAACTGGATCTGTGCGTGTGTACTTTCGAACATCATCACTCGTGACTGGCAAGCCCTCCAGATGAAGTGCTGCGACGTTGTACAAGGCATCATCTCCTGTCTCTGTCGCGGGTAACGGCAATCGTGACAGAGCGTCGGCTACCACGTTGTCCTTCCCTGCCACGAACTCCATCTGATAGTCAAATGCAGAGAGCATGATTGCCCATCGTTGTAGGCGTTGAGCAGCCAGCGTTGGAATGGCTGTCTTTGGTCCTAGAATCCTTTCCAGCGGTTTATGATCGGTGCGAATGACGAACTTTCGACCGTACAGGTAGGTCCTGAAGCGTTGAACACCGAAAATGATAGCCAAGGCCTCCTTGTCTAGCTGGGCGTAACCCTTCTCGTGCTTGCCTAGGCTCCTTGATGCGTACGCTACTGGTAGGCGTCTTCCATCATCATCAATATGGCAAATGACCGCTCCTATGCCATATGGTGATGCATCTACACTCAGCTCTACCATCTTTGTTGGGTCATAGTGAGTCAGTAGTTTGTCTGAGCTGATCGCTTCTTTCACCTTGTTGAATGATTTCTCACACTCATCTGTCCACTCCCATAGCGTGTCACCCAAAAGTGCGTTTAGAGGGTGAAGCATTGTGGACAGACGTGGCAGGAATTGCGCCTGGAAGTTGACCATTCCGAGCCATGATCTCAACTCCGTGACGTTCTGGGGTGCTGGAGCTTGGCGAATGGCATCCACCTTGTCCTGCGTTGGTTGGATTCCCTTTGCGGACAGCTTCCTTCCCATGTAGACCACTTCTTCCAGCATGAAACGGCACTTCTCCTGCTTGACCGTCAGTCCAAACTTCGCAAACTGTGTGAAAAGTCTGTCCAGGTTCTGCATGTGTTCCCCATCATCCTGTCCAGTGACAAGGACATCATCCATGATGGCGCAGACACCATCTAGTCCAGCCAGTACCTGCTCGATGAAGCGCTGCCAGATTGCAGGACTGGATGAGATTCCAAACGGAAGCCTCGTGTAGGCGAAGAGACCACGATGCGTATTAATGGTCACGAGACGTTGCGATTCCTCGTCTAGCAAGATCTGCTGGTAGGCGCACTTGAGATCTATCTTCGAAAACTTCTTCCCTCCTACCAACTTGCTGAAGACTTCTGTTGGGGTAGGAATCGGGTACCGATCACAATGAATGTTCTTGTTCACTGTCACTTTGTAGTCTCCGCACAATCTGACTCGTCCATCAGCCTTTGGAATGCATACCAGCGGGGTCGCCCATTCACTGAAATCCACTGGAACGATCACCCCTTCACGTTGCATGCGATCCAGTTCCTGTTCGACAGCAGGACGTAGAGCGTACGGTACGTTGCGGGCCTTGTGGAAAACTGGAACCACACCTTCCTTGACATGAAGCGTTGCCTTGAACCCTTGCACCGTACCCAAGTCCTCTTTGAAGACGTCTGGATATCTCTCCCGCAGTGCAGATCCAACATCTGTGCTGATGGCGTAAGTCTGTTTGTGGGGCATGATTGCTGGCCAATCCAACTGAATCTCTGTAAGCCACGTGCGCCCTAACAAGGGCGGAGCCTTTCGCTCGGTGTTGACCACCACCAGGGGAAGCGTTTTCTCCTGTCCATTGTAGCAGACCGTGACAGCGAATTCCCCTGCTACTTCCAATTTGTCACCTGCATACGTATGAAGTTGACGTTGCACTGGTTGCAGAGGACAATCCTTGAACTTCTGTTCGTAGTCTCTCACGTTGATGATCGACACCGCTGCACCTGTATCAAGTTCCATCTCCAAATCTTGTCCATTCACCTGCAGCATCACCTTGATGGCAGCGGACGACTTTCCATCAATGTTGAACAGGCTATCAACAAAACCTGTGTCATCATCATCATCCACTTGCTTGATTGATTCGCGCCATCCATGTTTTCCCGGTGCTTTGCCTCGATTCCGCCCGCGAGACTGCTGAGGTCTTCCAGACTGAGCTTGACCGCGTCCCTGGCCTCGTCCAGCTGGTTTCGAGCGACATTCTGATTGAAGATGTCCCGTTTTCTCACATCGGTAGCAGGTTGCATCCTTGTAGCGACACTGATCGCTTGTGTGGTTGCTCATACCACATCTCCCACACTTCTTTGATGGCGTACGCTGTGATAGAGCAGGCTTGAACTGGTGTCTTGACAGTTTGTTCACCCTGTCGCTGCCCCCTTGTTCACTGGACATATCGCGGATGTTTGAAGAGGCTGCTTCCTCGGCTAACGCAATGTCCACCGCTTCCTGGAACTTAAAGTTCTTTGACAGCAGCTTCTTCTGTACCCCACTCGAACTAAGCCCAGCGATAAATCTGTCACGTAGAGCATCCTCCAAGGCTGTACCGGTGAACTCACATGAAGATGACAGTTTCTTCAAGTATGAAACATACTGTGCAATTGACTGTCCTGGTAACTGCTTTGCGTTATGGAACTTGAAACGCTCAGTAACGATCAAACGTTTTGGACGGTAGTGTCCCTTCATTAGTTCACCCAGCTGTGCGTAAGTTTTCTCACTTGGTTTGGACGGAAATGACAAATCACGTACAGTCTTGTAACTTTCACTGCCAATGCTACTCAACAACAGAGCCCTCCGTTTTGTGACCATATCTTCAGCTATATCTAGAGCAATGAAATACTGTTCTAGTCTGTCTAAATATGCTTCAATGTCACCATCCTTCGGATCAAACTCCTCAAACATCATACGAGCAGATGAAGCCATTGCTTATAGTTTTGTCCACGAATTGTATTCAAAATTCCGTCATCAAAATGTAGCATTCACGTCACGTACACGTAAATCAATCGTTCAGGATCATACCAACAGCAAACCGTATGCCTGGGACTGTAATGAGAAACGTATAGCTCCACAACGTACCGAAATCAGCAAAACGTAATAACCAAAATCGGCGTGAAACTTACTCAAAACAGCTGCAAAATCTCACATTTCAGTTCAAATTCGTCCAGTTGCATCTAAACATCTCGTCGCCAGTGTTATGTACGTTGACACATAAATAACTCACACGTCAGTCCATTGTTGTAAGGTTCTTTTGATGCTTTTACTGGCTATCACTATAGTGGGTTTTACAAGAGACGAGTTACCATAGTAACGAGTTATCATAATGTAATCGCTATGGATATGGCTATCGATATCGTATGCATACACTACACCTAGTAGGCCTGAAACTATATGGTTATTGTATTAATTTTACCTTTGTTTTTCCTTATTTTTTTTCGGGCCAGTATATTTTGGTTTCGGGCCACCAAATTTGGAAAAATACTAGTTCTACTGGCCCGACCGGGCCACCAACAAAAGAAGTTAATTTCGAGGGTTGCTTTATGTAACAGAAGAATTATATGGATTTAGCTTTTTCACATTTCTCCATATCTATGGTATCCGAATTCAGATACTTCGATCACTCATAGTATCCAAAGTCGGATACCTCGATCGATCATACTATCCAAAGTCGGATACTTCGATCGCTCATAGTATCCAAAGTCGGATACTTCGATCGCTCATACTATCCAAAGTCGGACACTTCGATCGCTCATGGTATCCAAAGTCGGATACTTCGATCGCTCATACTATCCAAAGTCGGATACTTCGATCGCTCATGGTATCCAAAGTCGGATACTTCGATCGCTCATACTATCCAAAGTCGGACACTTCGATCGCTCATGGTATCCAAAGTCGGATACTTCGATCGCTCATACTATCCAAAGTCGGACACTTCGATCGCTCATACTATCCAAAGTCGGACACTTCGATCGCTCATACTATCCAAAGTCGGATACTTCGATCGCTCATGGTATCCAAAGTCGGATACTTCGATCGCTCATACTATCCAAAGTCGGACACTTCGATCGCTCATGGTATCCAAAGTCGGATACTTCGATCACTCATAGCATCCAAAGTCGGATACTTCGATCATACTATCCAAAGTCGGATACTTCGATCGCTCATAGTATCCAAAGTCGGATACTTCGATCGCTCATACTATCCAAAGTCGGACACTTCGATCGCTCATACTATCCAAAGTCGGACACTTCGATCGCTCATACTATCCAAAGTCGGATACTTCGATCGCTTATACTATCTAAAGTCGGATACTTCGATCGCTCATACTATCTAAAGTCGGATACTTCGATCGCTTATACTATCCAAAGTCGGATACTTCGATCGCTCATACTATCCAAAGTCGGACACTTCGATCGCTCATACTATCCAAAGTCGGACACTTCGATCGCTCATACTATCCAAAGTCGGATACTTCGATCCCTTATACTATCCAAAGTCGGATACTTCGATCGCTCATACTATCCAAAGTCGGATACTTCGATCGCTTATACTATCCAAAGTCGGATACTTCGATCGCTCATACTATCCAAAGTCGGACACTTCGATCGCTCATACTATCCAAAGTCGGACACTTCGATCGCTCATACTATCCAAAGTCGGATACTTCGATCGCTTATACTATCCAAAGTCGGATACTTCGATCGCTCATACTATCCAAAGTCGGATACTTCGATCGCTTATACTATCCAAAGTCGGATACTTCGATCGCTTATACTATCCAAAGTCGGATACTTCGATCGCTCATAGTATCCAAAGTCGGATACTTCGATCGCTCATACTATCCAAAGTTGGACACTTCGATCGCTCATGGTATCCAAAGTCGGATACTTCGATCGCTCATACTATCCAAAGTCGGATACTTCGATCGCTCATACTATCCAAAGTCGGATACTTCGATCGCTCATACTATCCAAAGTCGGACACTTCGATCGCTCATACTATCCAAAGTCGGACACTTCGATCGCTCATACTATCCAAAGTCGGATACTTCGATCGCTTATACTATCCAAACTCGGATACTTCGATCGCTCATACTATCCAAAGTCGGACACTTCGATCGCTCATACTATCCAAAGTCGGACACTTCGATCGCTCATACTATCCAAAGTCGGATACTTCGATCGCTTATACTATCCAAAGTCGGATACTTCGATCGCTCATACTATCCAAAGTCGGATACTTCGATCGCTTATACTATCCAAAGTCGGATACTTCGATCGCTTATACTATCCAAAGTCGGATACTTCGATCGCTCATAATATCCACAGTCGGATACTTTGATCGCTCATAATATCCAAAGTCTGATACTTTGCGCGAACAATCGGGATACAATTTTACATCAAACTTCACTTTTCACTCAATTTAAAGCAGCATTGTTCTTTTTGTATGAAAACGTCACATATCATTCAGAAGATTCTTACAATGATATTGATATGTGATTGAGGTCTCAAATGTCACTTTTGGAACAAGTAATACGCTATGTCAATGGAGTAGTTGTTTATCTATCGTACCACTCATACTGAACATGCAAGAGGGAACCAGCGAGGAATCGTTGTTGTTGTTATTGTTTTGTTATTTTGGGATTCATTCAAAATTAATATTCACGCCATATATATACTTTGTTTCATTTACATATATATTATTCATGTTATTAATAACTCATAACCTAATTTTATTGAACATATATTTAAATCGAGCTCCTACTAGATGGAGGGGGGGGGGGGGGGGGGCTTGCATTTTAATTAGGGGGCACGGTTTTTCAGCTGACAATACACAAACCAAAATAATCACATTAACCTACAAAATATCACAATTTGTGCTGAAAATTGTTTTATTGACAAGGAATATGTTATACATTTGTGGAAAAATAAAACATAATGAATTAACCCGCCCCTCCCTAGCTGAAATTAACCAATCATATGAAGAAGCAGTGCATCATCTCACCAGGCAACGCAATGATCTCATCGACCGATGCAAACAAGAAAAGGCTTCTCACATCGCACAACTTGAGAAGATCAAGGAATCTGATGACATAGAGATGTGTTGCATTCGAAGTGCATCTGAGCTAGTCGGCAATGGTATCAAGGCACTGCTAGAGGGGCAGACACTGGCTGTGCACAACACGGTTTGTTGCGATTTAGAGAAAATGTTGGATGAAAGTAATCTTGATGCTACGCAGCCCAAATCCATAGCTGATCGTGCAAAGCGGGTGAAATTCACCAAGAATGGTACTCCCACCAGTCTTGGTGAATTGCAACTAATACCTGACTGGCAGCTTGAGAAGGTGAGCACATTTCCACTCTCATATGACGACCCAAGGGATGCAGTACCTTTGCCTGATGGACGGGTGCACTGTTGGATATTGGGTTGGGGATGCGATTGAGATGTTCACTGTTGATGGACCACAGGAAACAGTGCTGAAGCATGTGGATGTATACTACGTAAAGGGTGTGAATGCATCCGGTGTATCTGTCTTGTCCGATGGTCGCTACGTTATACGAGATAATGATAACAACATCACACTGTACACACAGGCATGGGAGAGGCTCAATGTTCAGTTCAACCCACTCACATTAATAGATGAAGGACTTGGGGGCTTGTGTGTAGACAGTGATGACAACATATACGTTGGTTGTGAGACAGAGAAGATTGCTGTATTCCGACCAGCAGGTGGTGCGCCATTTCGGGAGATTCCATGTCAGGACTATGAGCCTTGTGAAATCTATTATATGAATCACAGCAGAAGGCTGGTAGTGTGTGATGGGTTAAAGTCAGTCGGGGTCATTGATGCTACGGATGAGGAAGGCACCATCCTTCATCACATCCAGGTGGATAGTGAGAATACACGCATTGCTGTCCTGAAGGATGATAGCATACTGATTGCATGCATCAATGATGATCGTCTGATGAGTATAGAGCTCTACACAAAGGACTTGGAGAGAATCAAAACAGTCCTCGGGGACTTTCCACTGGCATGTCGCGTAGAGAAATTGGTTGAAATTCCCACTGGGGAGATTGTTGTAGTATCACAGAAGCAATTCATTGTCTTCCATAAAATCTAATATTGCAACAGAATTAATGTAATCTCGTCCGAATAAACACATAACTGTCATGAAGGATGATAACATACTGATTGCATGCAGGGAGGATGGTTTCATGAGTATTGAGCTCTACTCTAAGGACCTTGAGATAATTATAATTATTTTGATTTATTGGTATGCATTTCAAAATATCAACTCATCGCATTACAACATGAATTGTAAAAAGAATCAGTAAAGTTGTAAGTAAATAGAATATGGCGATTGGTTGAATTGCCCACAGGGGAGATCGTTGTTCTATCAGAAAGGCAATTCTTTGTCTTCCACAAAATCGCAAATCACAAAAGATAAATCAATTCCTATCATACTCCTTTTTATCCACTTCAAGACTGGAACTGAAAATAATATTTAATCCAATTAAAGATTTGAATTCATTTGATTTCATTGCAATTCCTGTAACACATCGTATATCTATTTACATCAATGTGATCTATTTGGCAAATTCAACCAAATGACTTTTACACTTCCCTTGCATCTTGTTTTTGCTTTATGTAACAGAAGAATTAAATGGATTTTGCTTTTTCAAATTTCTCCATAATTATGGTATCCGAATTCGGATACTTCGATCGCTCATAACATCCACAGTCGGATACTTCGATCGCCCATAGTATCCAAAGTCGGATACTTTGCGCGAACAATCGGAATACAATTTTACATCAAACTTCACTTTTCACTCATAATCAGCATTGTTCTTTTTCTATGAAAACATCGCATATCATTCAAAAGAATCTTACATTGATACTGGTAATTGATTGAGGTCTCAAATGTCACTTTTGGAACAACTTATACGTTACGTTAATGAATTACTTGTTTATGTATCGTATCACTCAGAATGAACATGCAATAGGGAACCAGCGAGGAATCGTTGTTGTTGTTATTGTTCTGTTATGTTGGCATTCATTCAAAATGAATATTCACGCCATATACATTATTCTTTGTATCATTTATATATATATTATTCATGTTATTAATCAATCATATCATAACATAATTGTATTGAACATACATTTAAATGGAGCTCCTACTAGATGGTGCCTGTCCATCTATCAAACTCTACCCATTCATGCTCTACCTAACCAGCGAGGAAGCAAAGCATTTAATGTTGCTGAACCCTGGTACATGGCAATCACTGTGGTGTAGCTAGGATTTTTGTTAAGGGGGTGGGGGCTTGCATTTTAATTAGGGGACACGGTTTTTTAGCTGACAATAAACAAAAAACATAGGTCGTCAACCGTTTTGGTGACCCAAAATATTCACTTTAACCTAAACATGTCACAATTTGGGCTGAAATTTGTTTTATTAACATGGAAAATGTTAATATAAATTTGCTAAAAAATGAATAAATAATAAATTACCCCGCCTCCACAAAAAAGTGTCATTTTTTCAATAATTTTTTCTGTAAGCATTTTTGGTGGGGGTCACCTAGGGGCACATATTATTATTTTAGTTTTATATTGTAGGGGGGGGGGGGGGCACGATTATATTTAATTTTTCGCATAATTAGCCTGATAATACAACTTAACTTGTATAACCTTATATTCTATTCTCGGGTATGAACATACTACATTACCATTTTTTAAAATATCATTAACCAAATAAACCAAGCATTATCAAATCAATGTATACTCTATATAGCAGACAAAGTTATTTTTCTTTACCTTTACTTGCATATATCTATATATTTTTAAATTGCATATTTATTAATGTAATATTGCACAAAGTAAAATACATGTATATACTTTTATATATGAAGAGCTCAGTTCCAAAAGACGCTAAATCTACTTTCCAAAACAATTGAGTTAACGATTTATCTACATTTATAAGCTACATAGCTATCTAGAAATCCACATTTACGACAAATTACTCACTCAAAATCAAAATATAGAAAGTTTAATTTTCATATTCCTAGGCCATAGGCACGTGTTGGGCAAATAAACCTGTTTTCATCAAAAGTTGAAAAGGTGGATATAGCGCCTTTTGGAAGAAAGCTCTTCATATCTGAAATGTATTAAGTTGTCATATTATGTCATAATGCCAAAGTTGTCTGCCTGAGTGTTTATACCTGATGGTAAACCTACCAAATAACATTCATTGATCTTTATCAAATAACAAATGCAAACCATATATAATCCCTGTAAATAATGTTTACGGTAGTCTTTAACTGTCATTCATGTCATCCATGCAACATATTATTAAGCAATGTAACATTGTCTTAATCTATTAAAAGGATGTAGTAACATTGTCAAAATTCAAAAAACTTACTTATAAATCTTTTTACTCACATACATTGTTGATATTCGTACTGTCAATACAAGCATATAAGCCAGGTTTCGGTTATTCAAATTTTTCTTCCGTTTTGAATTGATGATTTAAGTGTTTGGAGTTTACATTCCCCACTGGATAATTAACTTACAAAGGCAGTGCAATGAGTCAGCAAATGTCACTTTGTAATTTTGCTCAATACTCGGTCATATGACATTCATGTAGCACGGAATTTTTACACATTACTCATTTGACATATCAGATTAAAGATTTTTATCAAGCCTTCTTCACTTTATGTATAACAAATGTTACAGGATCCTTCTAAGACAAATACAAATCATATTATATTGGTAAATATACTGCAATCCTGATTTTTACTGTGCAAAAAAAGAGGAAAGAATTATGTCAGAACTAGCATGAACTTGTATACCTGTTGGTACCAACATGTACCCAATACCGTATTGTATCTATGAATTTCAAATTTCAAATGATATTATAAAATTGTGTAAATATACTCTATCATCAACAAACAATTCAACGAATCATGTTATCCAACTTATGTCATAACAAATTGCATCTTGTATCTAGGACAATACATTACCTGGCTTGAAGGGAAAGTCCAAATATAATGTTATGTTCTTGTTTGGGACACCAAATCTTGATGGCTCCTTTTGTGTCAATGGCACATTATTGCTAGCCCTACTGAGTGTATCCCTATGTCTCGTATCTGTAGTTCAATCTTGAGAATTGTAATTTCTTTTGTAAATAGATTATTTTCCTCTCTTTCACTTAGTCCATAATGAGAATATATACATGTTGATGAATAAAAGTATCAAGATCAAAATTATCTTTATGCAGTGCAGTTTAGTGCACGTATTCTTGTCTGTGCAATTATAATTCTGTGTTTGTTTGAGTGCATTGCGTTTATATGTGTGTGCTGTATGTGTTTGTACTGTATGCGCGGGTGCGTGAGTGTGTGTTTGTGTATGTGTGTGTGTGTGTGGGTGTTTGTATGTGTGTGTATTTGTCGTGTGTGCGCGTGTCAGTGTCTGTACACGTGCGTGTGTGTGTCTGTGTATGTGTGATCATGTGTGTGTATGTGTTTGTGCGTGTGTGTAATGTACCCACACTATGTGTAAATGCATTGCTTCGCATGTATGGGCGCACAACATAGGGTAACAGCATGGCACCCAGTGTTTGAGTTAACCAAACTTCGTTTATATACTGCCTAATGCAGCCTGAAGCGCGCCTCAAACAGTAGGGACCCTTGGCATTTTTATTTGAAATTGTGTAATATGGTACACACCCAGGAAGGAACTTTGACCTGACATTAAGTAGAATCCGAGTTACCATGTATCAAGAAATACCCTAATACGTACCTACCCATGTCTGTTTGTCTACTTCTTTTTATTTCAACTCATGTTTTCCTTCTTTTTTTGCGTTTTGTTTTTTTTCTTTAGCGCCCCAGAAAATGCTCACAATATCCAATCAGATATGTTATAGACAGAAAAACACATCGTGCATTTTCTTTTAATCCACAGCGTATAATCTACCTACCTACCTACACGTACATGTACGATCTCTTTCGTAGTCTTCCACTAACAATATTCATGATTTCCTTTGACAAAAAGTTGAATTGGATTAATTTACCGAAGTGCATCGGAGCATACGATATCTTATTCATACATACCCTTTGGTCTTGCTACACGAAATCTGTGCATGGTAGTGAGTATACAGTACGTATTAAACTTGCAGCTCGGCCGTTATGTTGTACAATACCATAGCATTCTACCTGCTCTACAATATATTAGTGTGTCTGTCTCACCAAACACAATCGTACGGGGAGGAAAACAGACGGAAAACACAATTTTCTATTTAACTGGGATCATTTTGAGAGCTGTACTATCATTTTTCCAACTAAACAGACGCGTGATCACGAACAATGTGTACTAATGTGAGTGAATTGCGATAGAGGAGCGAGAGTTTCCCTACGTATAAAGACTGCAAAAAAAGTTAGAGCCCTAAACGGAAGTTGTCTTCTTGTTTCAACTAGCTTGGAATACGTGAGTTGGTTTGATTTTAATGGCCATGGGCCCGTTTGATTAAAATTTGCCAATTAGTGTAAATGTCAAAATATTGTAACTACCATGTCAAGAGCCAATGAGAATGGATCATTATTAGTTGTTGCCATGGTAGTTACCATATTAAAGCAATTGCATGCGTTATGAAACGGTGCCAAGAAATGAAAGAAAAACTACATTATTTGAAATTTCTATTTCAAAGAATATCTTTAGAAACTGTTTCTATAATATAACTGAACATGGTAGACGGTATTAACTTTGTACTGCGTGAAGAACATTTTCTCTCGGAAATGTGGTTTATAATATGTTGTTCCAATTTGTTCAGTAATTTGTACCCGATAAAAAAACTAAAACATTTTAATTCAAGCGTCAAGGGAAATTCTACTCTAGAAATGCTATGTTTGCTTTGAAAGAAGTTGAGAGGAATAATGGTAAATAATCTGAGTAAAAACTATCAGTGATGAAAGTTTGAACTTTGTTGAGATTCCCTTGTGTTGTTCATAATTGTCGCCGATCTATCTGATGAATTTTGATGGTATTTTATCGTTATTCTGTTTGGCAGGGATATATTACAGTTTTGGTTTAGAGGGCGCTTCAAGAAATACTTTATTTGAGATGTATTGCACAATTACGTGTAACATTTTGAAGAGAACTGTATTTGATCAAAATCGGTTAAGAAACAGCTGAAATTTCTGATTTGGTAATTTCTATTTAAAAAAAACACAAAAAAAAGAAGAGTTTTTTGACAGTTGTTAATGATCTCTCTATCTAATCATTAATATACAAACAAATCACATTCACGATTTGTTTATGACAAATTGTTGAAACTTTAAACGGCGCACTCTTGTGTTTTAACGGCTGCTTGTTTAATGATAACAGCCTTCTCACTTATCCTCTTGTAAGTTTGCTCTACCTTTCGGGCATGGTTGAGTTATAATCATTAATTTGTAATGATATGGTGCAAGTTGTTCTTACTATAGTTCCGCTTGACCAGAAATGTTTTAATCTTTAAATAAGTTAAAAAGATAATCTAAAGCAATCAACAATATACATATTCCTATCAACATAAATGTGTCTTACTTACAGAGCCATGGCGAGTACAGATGCTGCAATTACTCAAAGTTTGGAATGCTGCCTATGCTTCGAGCTATTTACCCAACCAAAACTGTTGACCTGTGCCCACACTTTCTGTAAGCAATGTTTGGTCAATCTATACGAATGTCATCCCCAACAAAACCAGCTGTCCTGTCCAATTTGTCGTCAGATTACCAAAATCAACAATGGAGACATTTCTAAATTACAAACTAACATTCTGATTCATTCAATGGTTGAGGATATGAAATCCGCCGAAAGAAGCTGCAACATATGTGACCCGGAAGCTAAATCCCATGCGGTACAATACTGTGCACAGTGTGACGAGTATATGTGTGACCTCTGCACAGTGGCTCATGGGAGGTTTAAGAAGAACACCACACATGATGTGGTCAGCATGGATGATGTCAAGAGGGGAAAGGTCAAAGTGAAGCGTTTCTGTACCAAGCATCCAGAGGAAGAGAAGCTGTATGTCTGTACATCATGTAACGTGTCTATCTGCTTCAGATGTCGTGTGATTGACCATAGCAAACCAAATCACGATATCAAAGAGGTGTCCGATTACAAGAAGACGATCCAGAAGCAAATAGAATCCCTTCAGAAGAAATCTGAGGCTATTATAGCGATGATCGAGGCACACGAAGAGCTAGTTGAGGAACAGAAAGCAGTTGTTGAGGTGGAACTAGATCATAAGATAGCTGAGATCAACCAATCATATGAAGAATCAGTGCATCATCTCACGAGGCAACGCAATGATCTCATCGCCCGATGCAAACAAACAAAAGCTTCTCACATCGCACAACTTGAGAAAATCAAGGAATCTGATGACATAGAGATGTGTTGCATTCGAAGTGCATCTGAGCTAGTCGGCAATGGTATCAAGGCATTGCTAGAGGGGCAGACACTGGCTGTGCACAACACGATTTGTTGTGATTTAGAGAAAATGTTGGATGAAAGTAATCTTGATGCCACGCAGCCCAAATCCATAGCTGATCGTGCAAAGCGGGTGAAATTCACCAAGAGTGGTACTCCTACCAGTCTGGGTGAATTGCAACTAGCTGACTGGCAGCTTGAGGAGGTGAGCACATTTCCACTCTTATATGACGACCCAAGTGATGCAGTACCTTTGCCTGATGGACGGGTGGCTGTTGGATATAGGGATGGGGAGGCGATTGAGATGTTCACTGTTGATGGGCCACAGGAAACAGTGCTGAAGGGTGTAAATGTAGTATGTGTAAATACATCTATCTTGTCCGATGGTCGATACGTTGTACGAGATTTTCATAACATCACACTGTACACACAGGCATGGGAGAGGCTCAATGTTCGGTTCAAAACACTCTCATGTAGTGATGGAGGTTTGGGAGGCATGTGTGTAGACAGGGTTGACAACATATACGTTGGTTATTGTACGACAGAGAAGATTGCTGTATTCCGACCAGAAGGTGGTGCGCCATCTCGGGAGATTTCCTGTCACGACTATGATCCTTGGAAAATCTTTCACATGAATCTTAGCAAAAGGTTGGTTATGTGGGATGGGAAACAGTCAGTCAGGGTCATTGGTGATACGGATGAGGAAGGCACCGTCCTTTATCACATCCAGTTGGATAGCGGGAATGCATGCATTGCTGCCCTGAAGGATAATAGTATACTGATTGCAAGGTGGAAGGGTGGTCTGATGAGCATTGATCTCTACACAAAGGACTTGGAGAGAATCAGAACAGTCCTCAGGGACTTTCCAATGGCATATTGCATAGTGAAATTGGTTGAAATTCCCACTGGAGAGATTGTTGTAGTATCAGAGAACCAATTCATTGTCTTCCAAGAAATCTAATATAACAGAATTAATGTAATCTCGTCCGAATAAACACATAACTGTCCTGAAGGCTGATAGCATACTGATTGTATACAGGGAGTATGGTTTGATGAGTATTGAGCTCTACTCAAAAGACCTTAAGATAATTATTATTATTTTGTTATAATTTATTGTTATACATTTCAAAATATCAACTCATTGCGCATACTCGCTAATTAAATGCATATATACTTCGCACAAAAAGTTCCGCAATCGAGGTTTGCGCATTAATAACTTTTCTATTAGGTTATTACCATTGATACATTTTGTATCATTGGAAAGCGTGAATTCTCCCCTTTATATTGATATAACATTTGCTATGAGTATTTCATCATGGAATGTGCATTGCATCCAAATGTAGGGCAAAGTCAAAAGTGAAATGTTGAAAAATGCACTGATTCTGTCAACAAAGGGCCTTCCTTTTGTTTGAAGATTAAAATGTCGCTTGAATGCTTATTACGTTATTACCATTCATAAATTTGGTATCATTGGAAAGCGTGAATCCTCCTCTTTACATTGATATAACATTTGCTGTGGATATTTTTTCATGGAATGTGCATTACATCCGAATGTAGGGCAAAGTGAAAAATGAAATGTTGCAAAATGCACTGATTTTGTCAACAGTGTGCCTTCCTTTTGTTTGAAGATTAAAACGTGGCTTGAATGCATGACCACCTCACCCCCATTCAAGCCAAGGAAGGCACTCTGTTGACAAAATCAGTGCATTTTGCAACATTTCACTTTTGACGTTGCCCTACATTTGGATGCAATGCACATTCCATGATAAAATATTCATAACAAATGTTATATCAATGTAAAGAGGAGGATTCACGCTTTCCAATGATACCAAATTTATGAATGGTATAGCGTATAAAAAAGTTATTAATGTGCAAACCTCGATTGCGGAACTTTTTGTGCGAGGTATATATTACAACATGAATTGTATAAATAATCCGTTAATTTTGAAGGTACTTTCCACTGGCAAATATAATATGACGATTGGTTGAATTGCCCATTGTTATATCAGAGAGGCACTTCTTTGTCTTCCACAAAATCGCAAATCACAATAGATAAATTATATCCTATCTTACTAATTTTTATCCGCTTCAGGACTGGTACTGAACATCATGTATAATCCAATTCAAGATTTTAATTCATTAGATTTCATTGCAATTTTTTGTTACACAGCAAAGAACTACATTAATGTGATCCATTTGGCAAATTCAACCAAATGACTTTGAACTTGTACACTTCTCTTGCACCTTGTTTTTTGCTTTATGTAACAGAATTAGAATTAAATGGATTTTGCTTTTTTTAATTTCTCCATAAATATGGTATCCGAATTCGGATACTTCGATCGCTCATATTATCCAAAGTCGGATACTTTGCGCGAACAATCGGGATACAATTTTACATCAAACTTAGCTTTTCACTCATAAGCAGCATTGTTCTTTTTGTACGAAAACGTCGCATATCATTCAGAAGAATCTAACATTGATATTGGTATTTGATTGAGGTCTCAAATGTCACTTTTGGAACAACTTATACGTTACGTCAATGAATTACTTGTTTATGCATCGTATCACTCATAATGAACATGCAAGAGGGAACCAGCGAGGAATCGTTGTTGTTGTTATTGTTCTGTTATGTTGGCATTTATTCAAAATGAATATTCACGCCATGTATATACTTCGTATCATTTATAAATACATTTTTCATGTTATTATTCAATCATGTCATAACATAATTTTATTGAACATACATTTAAATGGAGCTCCTACTAGATGGTCCCTGTCCATCTTTTAAATTGTTACCTAACCAGCGAGGAAGCAAAGTAATGTTGCTGAACCCTGGTACACGACAGTCACTGTGGTGTAGCTAGGATTTTTTTAGTGGGGGGGGGGGGGGGGGGGGGGGGCTTGCATTTAATTAGGGGGCACGGTATTTTAGCTGACAATAACAAAACAACATAGGTCGTCAACCGTTTTGGTGACCCAAAATATTCACATTAAACCTAAAAATGTCACAATTTGGGCTGAAAATTGTTTTATTAACATGGAAAATGTCATCAATTTGTAAAAAAAATGAATGAATGAAAAATTCCCCCCCAAAAAAGTATGACATAATTTTGTAGAACTTCTGTTATCATTTTTTCTGCAAGCATTTTTGGTGGGGGTCACCTAGGGGCACAGATTATTATTGTAGTTTTATTGTGGGGAGGGGGGGGGGGGGGGCACGATTGTTTTTTATTTTCCCCATAATTAGCCTGAAAAAAAACTTAACTTGTATAACTTTGTCTTCTATACTCGTTTATGAACATACTACATCACCATTTATAATATTAACCAAATAAACCAAGCATTATCAAATCAATGTATAATCTCTATAGCATAACAAGTTAATGTATTAGTTTTTGCCTTTACTTGCATATATCTATATTTGTTTAATTGCATATTTATAAATGTAATATTGCACAAATAAATACATGTATATACTTTGATATTACAATATATATGAAATGTATTAAGTTGTTATATTATATCAGAATGCCAAAATTGTCTGCCTGTTTATACTTGTTGGTAAACCTACCAAATATCATTCATTGATCTTTATCAAATAAGAAAATCAATCAATATACTAATCCGTGTAAATAATGTTTACATTATATAGTCCCGAACTTTTATCCATGTCATCGATGCAAAATATAATTAATTAATGTATCATTGCTCTAATCTATTAAAAGGATGTACTGTAGTAACATTCTCAAAATTCAAAAAACTTACTTAAACATCTTTTTACTCACATACATTGTTGATATTCGTACTGCCAATACAAGCATGGGCCATGTTTTGGTTATTCAAATATCTCTTCCGTTAAAAATTGATGATTAAAGTGTTTGGATTTTACATTCTCCACTGGATAATTAATGTACAAATGCAGTGCAATGAGTCAGCAATGTCACTTTGCAATTTTGTTCATTATTCGGTCATATGACATTCATGTAGAATGGAATTTTCACACATCACTCATTTGACATATCAGATTAAAGATTTTATCAACCCTTCTTCACTTTATGTATAAACAATGTTACTGGATCCCTCTAAGACAAATACCAATAATATTATATTTGTAAATAAACTGCAATCCTGATTTGTTACTGTGCAAAAAAAGAAGAAAGAATTATGCCATGAACTTGCATGAACTTGTATACTTGTTGGTACCTACATGTACCCAATATTGTATCTATGAATTTAAAATTTCATTATTTCAAATGTTATTATAAAATTGTGTAAATATACTCTATCATCAACTTTTACCTGCAAAACAACAATTTAACGAATCATGTTATCCAACTTATGTTATAACCAGTTGTATCTTGGATCTAGGACACGGTCTGCTGGCTTGAAGGGAAAGTACAAATATAATGTTATTTTCTTGCTTGGCCACAGCCGATTTCGGGCCACCAAATCTTGCTGTGTAAATTGCCCGACAGGACCACCATGGCACATTACTGCTAGCCATACTGTATCCCTATGTCTCGTATCTGTAGTTCAATCTTGAGAATTGTAATTTCGTTTGTAAATAGATTATTGTCCTCTCTTCCACTTAGTCCATAATGAGAATATGTATACATGTTGATGAATAAAAGTATTAAGATCAAAAGTATCTTTATGCCGTGCAGTTTAGTTTACGTATTCGTGTCTGTGCAATTATAATTATGTGTTTGTGTGAGTGCATTGCGTTTATATATGTGTGTATTAGTAGTTATATGTGTTTGTTTGTGTAACATGCGCGGGTATGCGTCTGTGTATGTGAATGTGTGTGGCTTGTGGTCACGTGTATGTGTGTGTGTGTGTGTGTGTACGTGCGTTTGGGCGTGTGTGTATGTGTGCATGTGTATGTGTGTGTTTGTGTGAGCGGGTGTGATAAACACATCTAAAGAAGTACGTAGGTGGGCGTGTGTGTGTGTGTGCGTGCGTGCGTGCGTGTGTGTGTGCGTGTGCGTGTGTACGTGCGTGTGGGTATATGTGTGTGTTTTATGTACGTGTGTGCGTTTTTTTGTTTGTTATAGGGATCGTGTTTATCCTCCATTTATTTTTGTTTAAGTTGCATCAATTCTCAATATTCTCAATATTATCTTTGCTTTATTATCACTATTGTACTGAATAAAGTGAACAATAATGTAGTCACGGACATATCCTGCACGAGTTTGAATTTTTGTGATCAGTACTCATAGGCGCCGGAAGTGGGGGGGGGGGGGGCAGGGGGGGCGGCCGCCCCCCCAATCCAAAAAGTGGGGGGGGCAAAACGCGTTTTTGCCCCCCCCCAAAAAGCCCCCCCCCTCAAAAAAAGAAAAAGAAAAGAAAAGAAAGAAAGAAAGAAAGAAAAGGGAAAAGAATGTATCAGCCAATACTTGTTAATTCTAACGTTTAAAAACTAAGTTATACAATCATCCATTTAACGTTTTCGCTGCGCGCTTCGCGCGTAAACAAATGATCTCAGTTTGTTGTATAACTTGCGTATGGTACGTCTGGGGTGGATTTTTATGTACCGGTCCACGTAGTTCCTGTGTAGGCTGTTTGTGGCTGTTTGTGTGACGTGCACCAAATTGCACCATTTCAAGTATATCAATGCAAAATCTTCCCCGTGGGAGGGGGATACCCCTCCCAAACCCTCCCCCTCTGGCTCTGCCCCAGCCCTCAGTCGTTTCGCTCCCTCGGGACTAATTTTTGGCTGTAAGCTATGTTGTTGGATCATACGTAATGTGGCATATGGTTTATGTTTGTATGCACCAACTCGCACCATTTCAAGTATGAAATGCAAAATCTTCCCCGTGGGAGGGGATACCCCTCCCAAACCTCCCCCTCTGGCTCTGCCCCAGCTCTCGGTCGCTTCGCTCCCTCGGGACTCATGTTTGGCTGTAAGCTATGTTGTTGGATCATACATAATGTGGCATATGGTTTATGTTGTTATGCACCAGAATGCACCATTTCAAGTATATAGATGCAAAATCTTCCCGTGGGAGGGGATACCCCCTCCCAAACCTTCCCCCTCTGGCTCTGCCCCAGCACTATGATATGCAAAATCTTCCCCGTGGGAGGGGGATACCCCCTCCCAAACCTTCCCCCTCTGGCTCTGCCCCAGCACTATGAAATGCAAAATCTTCCCCGTGGGAGGGGGATACCCCCTCCCTAACCCTCCCCCTCTGGCTCTGCCCCAGCTCTCGGTCGTTTCGCTCCCTCGGGACTCATTTTTGGTTGTAAGCTATGTCGTTGATCATGTTTTTATGCACCAAATTGCACCATTTCAAGTATATAACTGCAATATCTTCCCGTGGAGGGAGATACCCCCTCCCAAACCCTCCCCCTCTGGCTCTGCCCCAACACTCGGTCGCTTCGCTCCCTCGGGACTCATTTTTTGGCTGTAAGCTTGATGTTGGATCATACAAATGTGGCATATGGTTTATGTTTTTATGCACCAGAATGCACCATTTCCAGTGTATATAAATGCAAAATCTTCCCCGTGGGAGGGGGATACCCCCTCCCAAACCCTCTCCCTCTGGCTCTGTCCCAGCCCTCGGTCGCTTCGCTCCCTCGGGACTCATTTTTGGTTGTAAGCTATGTTGTTGGATCATGTTTTTATGCACCAAATTGCACCATTTCAAGTATATAAATGCAAAATCTTCCCCGTGGGAGGGAGATACCCCTCCCAAACCCTCCCCCTCTGGCTCGGCCCCAACACTCGGTCGCTTCGCTCCCTCGGGACTCATTTTTGCTGTAACCTTTGATGTTGGATCATACAAATGTGGCATATGGTTTATGTTTGTATGCACCAGAATACACCATTTCCAGTGTATATAAATGCAAAATCTTCCCCGTGGGAGGGGGATACCCCCACCCAAACCCTCTCCCTCTGGCTCTGCCCCAGCCCTCGGTCGCTTCGCTCCCTCGGGACTCATTTTTGGTTGTAAGCTATGTTGTTGGATCATGTTTTTATGCACCAGATTGCACAATTTCAAGTTAAAAAATGCAAAAGCTCCCTACCGTGGGAGGGGGACTCCGCTCAGTCACTAATTCGCTCCCTCGGGCTTGGTCGCTTTATCCTCGCAATGTCTCACTCTCACCTCTGGCTCAAAGTTGGCAACTCTGTGAGTGGGGTTGGGCATGAGCCCCTAAACACATAAATCGTGAGCCCCCTTAGGGTTTTGCCCCCCAATCCAAAACTACTTCCGGCGCGCCTGTCAGTACTATTATCAAATACTACAGACACTACATAATATTAGTTCACACAAGTCGGCTCTACCAAACGAAACATACATGACATACGTATTGCCCAATTAATTCTTAATCAGTTAATATAGGTCAGTATTCATGACAGACAATTTTATACCACAGTACCATATTCCGTAAACAATTGGGAAGCTAGCAAGATTGGGTACTGCGAAATTATAAATCTACTAAATGTCACCAACGTACCAATATAACTTTGTTTTGTGTTTTATGAGCTTATATCAAGGTGTATGTTAATGACAAGTGTAATATAGCATGTTTTAAGTTCCTCTTTTTATAAACGTAACCGACTAAAAATATACATGCATACATGCGCAGATACATACGTAAATGTGCACACTGCACAAGTTTATCGACTATACAAACTAGGGATGCGAAAGAAATCACATACAAAGTTATTCACATATAGATCTAGGGTAAGTTCGAAAGGTATTTCAGGCAGATCTTTATTTTACAAGTGCAAAACTAAACAGGAAACGCGGAATATAAAATACAGATTTATGGAATAAACAAGAAGACAAAAATACAACATAATATTTACGACTTACTATATTTTCTTACCGATATTTTCTTCGCTATTCTCATCACTTCCCTCGTCCGGTAGTGCAATATGTAACCATGGTAACAACATCAGACAAAATATTGAACACTCGGTGAACATAAATGGCTTTTAAATCCATAACAGCCGTTAGTTATGATAACTTTTTACGCCGTGTGATGCAGACTATATTTTGATCATGGGATTGACCCAAGAAAGTTCTTATTTGTAAACGGTTTGCAAGAACAAGAAAGTTTGTTTTTGTGGTTGAATCAGTGCCTTTTGTCTCTCCTTTTGCTGGCACTGTCTTCTTCAAACGTGAGATCAAAGGAAATGCGAGAATGCATGAAAGGGAGAAACCTGTGTGAGAATGATTACTGATTGTTTGGAACAAGTGACAATTAATTAACGTAGCCTTCAACGTTAAAGCTCTTTAACATGTTTTTCTTTTGTAATTTTGTTCTGAGGGATCCAGATGAACAATGCAGCATTAATGATCTACACAATTTTTATCCCAAATTACTTGCTACCTCTCTGTGTTCTAATTATTTATTTTATATACCTACAGTAGTTCTGTTTGGTCAAAATACTGGGAGGCTCCTGCCACTCCGATTCTAGGCCTCACGAATGACGGGTGACTTGGGGTGATCCGAGTCTATTCGTGCAAATTCCTTTAAATAATTGTTAACCATTATACCACATCTATTTTTGCATTTATTTATTTTGTATTTGTTTAAATTATTTAAATTAATATATATTTTAATTTTTATTTATTTATTTATTATTATTATTATTCTAATTATTCTTATTCTTCTTCTTCTTATTATCATTCTTCTTCTTCTTCTTCTTCTTCTTCTTCTTCTTCTTCTTCTTCTTCTTCTTCTTCTTCTTCTTCTTCTTCTTTCTTCTTCTCTTCTTCTTCTTCTTCTTCTTCTTCTTCTTCTTCTTCTTCTTCTTCTTCTTCTTCTTCTTCTTCTTCTTCTTCTTCTTCTTCTTCTTCTTCTTCTTCTTCTTCTTTTTATTATTATTAACATTATTATTATTGTTATTATTATTGTTCATTTATTTAAATATTACTATTATTTTTTTGGGGGGGGGGGGGGGGTAGGGGCAGCATACCCAAGCGCCCTCATCTGTAAGCCAGTGGGGTCAATGTATTGTTATTTCACCTGCTCCAAATATGTAATAAATCATCTAAAGATGTTCGGTCTTGATGAAGTATTTCAAACCATTCGGTAAGTATCGGGCTTCATTATGTTTGAAAATACTATGTATAATATGTACAATTTGCACCCGCTATTAAAATAGTCGGTCTATACACAACTATCAAGCCTCTGGCATGAAACAAGTTAATGAAGACGGACTTGATCGCTATCTCCGAACATCATTTTGGTAACCCTGACCCCGTTTACAGTGAAAAAAAGGCCGGGCCGAGACGCGTCTCGGCCCGGCCTTTTCTTCACTGTAAACGCTCAAAAGGCCAAATGCGGTACCAAATTGGGAAAACAATTCATTGCAAATAACGCGCCTTTGTTCTGTGACCCCGGCGTGCCTCCAAAATAATGGTTTGTTTACTGTGTTTGTTTACATGCAGAGCGCCACTACGACAAGATATTGAAAGGGCGGCCCGGCCCCGCCACTGTAAACGCACCAAAATTGGGGGGCCGAGTACTGCAATTTAAGCAGGGCCGAGACGCGTCTCGGCCCGGCCCTGCACTGTAAACGGGGTCTAGTTCTCCCCTTCCCCTTTGGTTTTGGTGTCATGCCAACACGAGCAGCCATCCATGGTCAACTCAAATCAAGGACTTGTTGGTTACATAATCCATTAGTGATCAAATGCCGATTGATGACATACATTACTCAACTCAACTGTGGCTTTGGGATTTATGTTTGGGGGTGGCATATAACAGTGAGAGGGTGCAATGGGAATTACAATAAGTATGTGTACATGTGTATATGTCTTCCGGATACTTAAAAATGTGTTTGTGTGAGAGGGGGGGGGGGGGGGTTCTATCATACAAACTAGACGATGCCGCAATCAATTTTGATTGACTGATATGGAGAATAAAGTCTCATTGACGAAGATGATGTGCATGTAGACTGTCAAAACAAACGGTATATCAAATATACAACGTATATTCATTTTTGATCTTCTTCTTCATCAATGTATCAAGAGTTGGTGTAGGTCATGAAGTCAAACGGTTGAAACAGTGGCGTAGCCAGACATCTTTGTACGGGGGGGGGGGGGGGGGGGGTCCAACCTGCGAGCGCGTAAGTGCGAACCGTTTTGGGCCTGCCACAAGGCCTCTGATGGAGGTCCAGGGGAAGGAACCCTCGCTCCGTTTAGCTATTCGAAGCAGAAACAAATACAAACTACCGGCTATTGCAGGCTTGATAGGAGGAGCCCCCTCCTCGTTTCGCCAGTGGCTGAAACTTTAAAAGAAGGAATTACCGTTAATGGATGAATAGCGGATTTTTAGGAGACGTGTAAATCATGTTTATGTCAGTTTTCAATTAAGAGTTGGTTTGAAAATTGAATGTGAACTGATATCAGCAACAGAATATCAATTCCAAACTATGTGACTGAATCCTGTGATGGGTGGGATACATGTTAATCATGCAGTACTAGCATAAAGTAACATGTATCGTATTAACAATGTTGTTATCCTGTGTACGGGCCGTTGCCGAACCTTGGATTCATTGCGTTCCTCTACTGGCACGGGAACAATCCTGAGATGGATGTAAATACTGTACATAATAATATTGTGCCAATAGAATATGCATCCAGACTTCCACGTCCTAAGCTGGTTTGATGTAACTGGTACCAGCTTTCGTGGAGAATTGAGACGAGATAGCGATCTGCATGTCAAATGTGGATTGTGTGCAATGGGGTGCATTTTAAGTGGAAATTTACCTTTCTGCCAGCCATCTTGGTAAATGGCTGCCATGTTTGATTTTTACAGGAGCTATATCTCATTGGATAGGTCTAAATTTATCAAACTTGGTTTTTGCATACAAAACACAGCATAATCAACCCCAGCTCAGTGAAATTGACCAACTTTGTCCATTTTACTTGACTTATTACAGGAGCTACTCCACTGGCTAGGACTTAATGTAATACATTTTCCTGCATATCATATATAATTGGAATCGACTCCTAGACTACTGAAAATTACCAACTATGCCTATTTCTATTACAAAAGTTTTATTTTAGGCGGCCATCTTGGAACATGGCCGCCATTTTGGATTTGTCAGTACCTATGCCACAGGATAGATATGTATTTAGCATATTTGGTTTTCTGCATATAAATAATTGGAAATGACTCTAAAATCATTGAAAGTTACCAACTATTTCTATTTTTATGACAAAAAGTAGCTTTTTGGCGGCCATCTTGAAAAATGGCCGCCATATTGGAATTTTGCTGGGCTCAATGTTGTTTTTATGAAAGTGGACTAAAGGCAATACACATACCGATTTGTATGCTTGTATGACGATTTGAACGATTTCTGTAGGGTTTAGTACTTATCTGCCCCACTAATGGTAGTATCAAAGCGTTTGCAAAGTCATAATGATACCCTTATTCAGGAAATACCAAAATCCTGAATTTCATATTTTAAACAAAATTTGGCTATATCAGCTAATAACAGACAAACTACCACGGCGACATAACGGTCGTTTTGTGGTGTAAGGTCACATAGTAGCTATTATAAGCTCCGTATAATTAATACATTTAAAAGGTCTCCCGTCTTTCGACTTGGTTTGATTGTATTTTATTTGATTAACTCTCATTATAGAAAACACAGCTACATTTTCATTTCTCTGACACGCTGTCTGAAATAATGAGGCTATTACACGAAGTGTTTCACTCTACTTATATTGTATAAATGGTTAATTGGCCAATCGGCAGCATCAAGCGTGACGATTAAACGCATACTCATACAATTTAAATTTCTATCATTAAAAGCTTTACCAATTTCAACACGTTTGACAAAACAAATGAAGAGATTAAAGGGATAGTTGAGTTTTGTAGAGAGGGCGCTAGACTACTTTTTTTTTGTGTGAGGTAATGAAGAACTGAGTGTAAAATTTGAAAGAGCATAATATTTAAATAATAAAATCATCTTTGTTTGATCAAAATCGGTTCAGAGACGGCTGAAATATCATAACCTTGTAATTTTGTATATATTTGTTTTTATTATCATTTAGTCGTAATGTGTAATTGTTTAATTTTCTGTAATGGGGCCTCACATACAAGCACATGCTGCTTCTCCGAGGTCCCGGCTATTATTTATAAAAAATGTAAATTTGATTGCTGATTTTGTATTGTTTTATTTTGCCGAATAAACTGAATCTGAATCTGAATCGGAATAACTACAACAATTTGTAATAAAGCTGGGGCCCCAGGTTTATTAGAGAATTTTGAACCAGCCGTTAAAAATTCCAAAAAATGCTTACTCTTTTCAAAAAGTTACAAAATAGGTATTTAAATAGTTGTTGGTTATTTCAACAAAACATCACATGCACAATATTTTATTCAAAATGGTTGAAACCGATGAGTGTTTAGAGAGCGCCCTCTTACGTTTTAACGGCTCTTTTAAAAAAAATGATAACATGATCTTTACTACGTCATTTGTAATTTTGTTTTCCTTTCTAGTTATAACTATTAGTTTGTAATGTAATGATGCAGGTTTTGGTTACTAAAATTCAGTTTCACCAAAACTGTACTCTCCTTACCAGAACTCAACTATCCTTTAATTCCAAAAGGCGCTAAATTCACGTTTGTTCAACTTTGTCCTACTGAGTACACATGCCTATGGGAATATGAAAATGGAACGCTCCATATTTTGATTTTAAGTGTATTTGTCTTAACTTAACATATGGATTTCTAAATAGCTACGTAGAGTATTAATGTGCTGGTATCGTTAACTCAAATTTGTATGAAAAATGAATTAAGCGCCT